>NJDC01003691.1:408768-430351 GCA_002245475.1 Calephelis virginiensis
TTGTTCAGTTAAAATGCACAAGTGAAATATGTTTGAAGAAATTAGTATATCGTGTATTTCCTCGTTGCCGGCAAATCTCACAAAATGTGATCGCCGCTTTACTCAAGACCTTGAAATGACTTTGTACATAGTGACTAATAACTGTTAATAAGAATTAATTACTACGGAAGACGTGGCAGCATGGCCTAAAAGTAGTCTTAGCCGGCCCCAGAAAGGGGCAAATTAACTAATACATATATAATATGGTTACATTTTTTTGTAGTTTCTGTAATGGGAGTTAGCATCTGCCATTACTAAAATGTCAGTTTGCATCAAGCTACCCAATTTACAAAATCGCGCATAGACTATTCAAAATTAGGCATTTCATCATAGATAGACATGTCAGGGTCAGGGTTGTGAAGCGCTAGCTTCCTATCTCGAGATTTCGTGGTAACGAGGACAAACACTAAAAACTAATCCTTTTAATATTATAAATGCGAAAGTTTGTAAGTATGGATGTATGGCTGTTTGTTACTCTTTCACGCTCGAATGGCTGAACGGATTTGTCTGAAATTTGGAAGACAGATAATTGTGACCTGGATTAACATATAGGCTATTTTTAATCCCGATCGCACACCGGGTTTCTGTGAAAACGCGGGCGAAGCCGCAGGTAGCAGCTAGTGTCTTCATAAAAACGTCATTGGTGCACTTTAATTGAACGAAATTGTATTAATTGCAAAAAAATCTAAATTTACACGAAAAGCAAAAATTACAAAAAAATTGCGACCATCCACTAATTCGGTGGTGCCAAAACCCCACTAGATTTGCATCTCGATTTAACCACAGATTTTATTATTACCACAAACAAAATATATAATGATTGTGTAATATTTTTTTATATTAATGGATTATAAAGTTTTGTTACGAGTATATATTGAAATTTAACATTTAATTATGATTATTGCATAATATGTTGCCTCTTTTCACCCTATTCATATAAACTTTAACGGCCGCTTGCACGTTCATGGGTTACATTTTTAACTTTGACATATCATCTAATATAGGGTTAGATCACCGTATTACTATAACAAAACCATGATAAAATTTAACCGAAAAAAATGCAAGCGGCCGTAATTATAATAATAATAATAATAATAAATATCCCTGGACAAGTCACACAAATTGAACCTAACCCCAAAGTAAGCAAATTACATGCTTGTATGTTGGGTTGGGTGTTAGTCAACAATTGCACAAAAATTTTTTCTTTGTAGTAGTTTTCATTAAAATATATTTGCATTGACGTATTAATATAATATATGTTAAATGTAGACACAAATAAGAAAAAAATAAAGAACAAAACTCAGACCCAAATTATGAGATGTTTATTATTTGAAGGATTAGGCTCCTTAGTTCGATTAATTTACTATACCTATACTCGTTAATTTGTTCTAAGATTTCTCATTATTTGTTTATTTGTCAAAATCTGACATATATCGGTGACAGATGCGTGACAGATTCACGCAGATATCGGCGGAGGCAAAACCGCGGGAGAAAGCTAGTAATTTATAATTTCACGGCTTACATCGGCCGGTCAAACATAAAGATATCCTTAGAGCAAAGGTTTAACGGACACCAAAGAGGAAAACCTGACATAAATTACATTAGAATATAAATTAGTGTGATCGCAGTATGCAGAAAAAATGGCCGTCGCTTTGATGCGCGATCCCACTGGAATTTGAACCTAAAATGTATCGAATGAAGGTTTTCATTACTGTAAAAATAAATATATGATTTTAAAATGAAATCAAAAGCATTAATGTCCAGGGAAGCGTAGTTTTGAATGTAATTATAGAACCTTATGTTAAAGGCACGTACGTATAGTATGACGTAAAGTCGTTAGAAAAAGATCCTGATACGAGTATATACCATTTTTTTTATTTAGTTTTCGTCATTAGCATTAGAATTTGCATTAGTCTAGTCGAAATTTGCGTCAAGTTACCCGACTTAACAAAATTGAGTTTCAATTATTAGAAATTAGTCATAAGTCGTCATATAAAGTTATATCAGGGTCTTGAGTAAAACGGTGGCCTCATGACACAAGTTTTTTTCACAAGAGATTTGGCAACAATGAGGAAATATATGATACACAATTATTTTATTGATTATTTATTATTTTGTGCACGATAACGGAAATAATAATGAAAATGCCGCAAAAATTTACTAATTTTACTCAACATAAACACAAAATTCATTATTTACTAAAAATGGGCAACCATAATTTTTGTCGACGGTGCCAAAACTCCCACCATAAAGGTTAAATATTTTACAACGATATCGTAACTCAGCAGGTCTAGGATACGCACATACATTTTACCGACTCTGCGTCTAGTGATTTGCTAAGAAAAAATAACCATAAGACCCCGTGTTGGTCTGGGTAAATGTAGAAAAAACCAGCTGCTTTCATATCCGGCACCTTGTAAAATACGAGAATATGTTAAATGGGTAAATATTAACAAGTCCACAGTGGAAGAGCGCTGTTTAGCAACTTGCTTGAAAAGGGTTTCACACCTCGTCTATCCACCACCATAATAATAATGACAGTACCTATCAAAACTATAATAATCCAGTCCGGAATGTTTAGTAACCCGTAGACTTGCAAGTAGGCCTAACACCTCATCTAAAAGACTGCAACGCATGTATAAGATCTGTAGTGTCTATAGACCACAGTCGTCTCTTACCATCAGGAGTGCTGTATGCATGTTTATATTATTATTATTGAAATTATTTATCACTACATAGTATAAAACAAAGTCGCATCCTGTGTCTCTTTGTATGCTTAAATCTTTAAAACTACGCAACAGATTTTGATGCGATTTTTTTCATAGTTAAAGTGATTAAATAGAAAGGTTAATATGTATATTTTATAACCGTGCAAAGCCGGGGTGGGCCGCTAGTTAATTTATAAAATTATTTATAACCCAAATTTTACAAATTTATTTATGATTGACGTACACACACACACACACACACACACACACACACACACACACACACACAAGCATACACACTGGCCCTCAATCGTTCTCTATTGTATATATGCATGTACTCATGCACAAAAAACACTGAATATTTCCTAAAAATGTTACTTTGGTGACAAGGGGTGGGGACCAGGAGGTCCATGCTACGGGGCTTACTCAGTTTGGACTCCTGTCTCCCTTTACAATACTGTTTATTTAAGTTACATCATGTTTAAAGCCGCTTTTATTGTGGAAGAAAATAATAAAGATGATTATTATTATTATTAAATGTATACGAGAAGGTTGCATATAATGTGATACTCCTGATAGTCTTCTTAAGGAGGTACATGTCACTTGGCTATGTAGCAGAGAAATAACCTTACAGCTATCTTGCTTGAATAGCCAAAATTGAGTAAAACAACGATAAATGAAAAAAAACTCAGTACACTATTTGTAACAAAAAAACTTGTTTTTGAAATCTATTAATAAACGACGAAGAAATCGACTTAAATACGCAGGAAACGTAGGCGTCCAATTTAAACCCTCACTTTTTTCATGTCTATTAAAAGCATAACAAAACTATATATAGCTACTTCACAAATGATCCCCATATCGAATAATACAAAGATATAGAAACTGCTAAACAAGTGCTATAAATCCCCTTTGTTCACAAACTAGAAAAACAGAAATAACAAGGAGCGTACAAATCAAAGCGAATTCCCAAGTCAATCGTTGAAAAGCAAGGGGTAAGAGAGAAAGTCGACAATCAGATAATAATAGATATATTTTCTCTCCATATTACAGGGCCGCACTCTGAGGATGATATAGTGCGAATAAATCGGTCGCGACGGCCCCCGCGGGTGTCTTTACGCATCGACAGAGGTCGAACCTACTCTTATGCTATGTACACATTAGATCAAAACTGTAACTTCGGTGTGTTAAGAAAAATTTGACGTCACGATCTTCCTGACCAATTGGATTGCAGAAAATTGGATTCCCTGATTACATTTCTGGATTCGCGGTCAGGAACCCCTATGTATTTTCTAATCTATATATACAAGTGTAAAAATGAAGCCCCATTTCGCATGGTTATCGTATCACATCTGAACCGATGGACCCATTTTACAATTTTTTTGTTGTGATGGATATTGTCATTGGAAGGTTCATTAAAATAAAAAAGGGAAAAACTGAAAGGATACTTGAAAATAAATATCTTATTTTTCCGCACAAACTATTAGTAGCTGGTAATATCAAGCGATAAAAGGTTCGCCGGGTTGGCTAGTTTTCTAATAAAGTCATCATTGATTGGTATTGGTTAAGTATTCGATTGTCGATAGGTTTGACACCTTCTTGCCACTTTCTCCCCATGTTATTATACCAGAATAGACCATCTGCCTTCCTTCCAGGCAGCTCGAAAAAAGGTGAGCATGGCATTAGAGCCACTAACACCGTGACATCTGACGTGGTGGTAGAGTTTCGCAGCAACTCGCCCTGATTGGTACCACCGCCTTACCTATTAACTTAACTATTCCTACAACCAAAACGTCAGCAGTTGCCGTTTACGTGTTCCAGTTCGAAGGATAAGGTAGCACCCAAACTTACTTTTGCTCGAGGCCTAACATCCTGAGTTTAGGTTGGCACCGCACCAGTATCATCTCTGGTGTCTCTAGACGGCGTCAATTTCTTACCATCATGAAATTATTTAATTAATTTATTGAAGACAATATTTGTAACAACTTCTTAGAGGACTCATATTTTTTAATTACATAACTTTTTGAAGAAATTTACCGCTTTTTCTATTGTTTTCGCTAAAGCTTCAGTGTTAGTTATTATCCTGATACAATTGCAAGTTACAGTAACATTATAACGCAGTATGTTTTTTTGTAATAACAGACAAACATTTCTCTTTCTAATTTTATAAAAAGATGTTTATGTGATCCAAGCTTAAGTGCGAACGGAATATTCTTGTGATAGTTTTTTCGCTTGGGGGGCAATAGTGCGATGTTTTCTGAAACAATAGATATGGAGCCGGTTGTCTCGAATACGCATTTCACTTTATTTACTGCTAAGTGTAGCTTTATCTGCAATCACACTGCGACAATTTTGTACCAAGTCTTTCATCAGTCACCAGTCAACATCATACCACGTCTCACCATGGAAAGAAATTCCTCTTCTAACTGACTTAAAAAGAAGGTTACATGTTCTACTCTTATGTTTTCATAATCACTTCTAAATTTACTTTAAAATATTTATTTGAGAGAGTGGGACTACACGTTGGTCCCATTGCTACCAAGTCTGGGTCTCATGATGAAATCTCTGTGAAAACGAGGAAATTACTTAATTTTTGTGTACTTAGTTGATACACTTGCAATCGAAGTCGGTTTTATCAGTTGTGATGATTTTAATTATTGGTATTAATTCGTTTTAAATCGTGAGTGCCGAATTTTAATTTTGGTATGACAACACCGATGTAATATCCAAAACAAATTTAAACGGTTGTCTATTGTGTTCCCGAAGAATATATCTCATATATTCAAATGCCAGAATTTCATTTGCCCGAATTTTTACTTGCTCGAATGTTTTGTTGACCATAATGTACTTGTTACATACTCTTCTTTGCCCTAAAATTAGTTTCCATAATGATACGAGTGCCATACGTATTGTTATCCATTTTATTAATTGCAATAATATTATTCAACAGAATATTTAAATGCCTTACGAAAATTGTAATAAATATATGACAGTATGATTACATATTAATATTATAATTGTTTATTTCAAATACATATTAATCTAGTACCTCTTTACGGCCAAAGTCACTCCCGTTCAAATTTAACCTAACGCCTTGGTTCTAAAAAGCGATTAGCTTTCTGGCACTTCGCCAGCCGCTGCCGCAGCACGCTCGCTTCGCTCGCTCGGCTCGTGCGTTGTCTTTCATGTTCTAACCTAACCTAACAAAACTAAACCATACCTAAATCTGTTGACCTTTTAGTATAAAACTAATTTTTTATGCTTTTACTAGAAATTATTTTGATGGTAAATGATGTTATGACTTGTGATAATACGGCTTAAAATCATGCTGGCAAATTATATTATCTCAATTGACTTTATGGGAAACAAAGTTTCTAGTTACTTTTTTATTTTATTTTTTAAGTTTCTAGCATGTGACTAACATAGTTAACAATGAGTATGATATCTGAAATTATGAGAAACAGTATTATGTGTGTTGACCATTATAGCAGATGAAATTATGGCAAATGAAATTCTGGCAAACGGGTGTAACCGAATTTAAACGTTACGATATAACTTCGAATAGAGAGGTTGAAATATTCATATTTTTAAATGAAGAAACATTTGTACTGTTTTACAATTCTTATAATTTTATATTGAACCTGCTTACTGGTTTAACTATTAACTGCATCATTAAGCAGTGATACGTAAAACAGTCCAAGTGTTTCTTTATAAAAAAATATGAACATTTGGAAAGTTTACCAAGCGCCGACGATGATTAATATCAAATACAGTTTGTTTTTTTTAATTGTAATTTGGTTGAATTACAATTTGTCAGTAGAATTTCTTTATTAAGCGGAACATAAGTACTGCTGAGTTTTATTAAAGAATGTGTAACATAGTTTTACTGCTTTCAAATTGTTAATATACTCGTATAATGTAGCAAAAAAGTATGGCTCATGGTAAGAAACTACAATCGCTATAGACAACAAATATTACGGTTGAGCTATCTTGCAGCGAGGACCTTAGGCCACCTGTGCCGTTCTTCTCCAGCTCTAGAAGCTCACCACATAGCGAGCAGAGACACTACGGCCGGTATTAGTTTGATTCGTAGTATCAATTTATAGAACACAATTCCCGAACGAGTTTTTTTTTTAACTACGACACGGGATCTATCTAAAGGCATATTAAGAAGAAGGTACCTATGCTCTTTAAGTTGCAGATGTCTATAAAATATATGTACATGACCTGAACAGTAAGCGTCTGCCTTCATTACATACATACATTACACACATACATACATACAAACATTTCTATAGGCCAAGTCCCTTACAGGGTACGCAGAGAGTATAAAGTGCCAAATCTCATGATCTTTTCAGAGTTTTCTGACTTCCTCAATATTCATTACCTTGCTACACGGCGGTATCACTACTTTTAAACAATATCCGAGCGAATTGATATTTTTTTTGGGAATGACTAATGTGTTGCCAACTTCGCGGTTTTTACAACTTCACCGGGTTTTAAATAAAGCGATTTGTTCGTGGAATGCCAACCTAGGTCTCCCCGGGTACCTGCATCCATCCACATTCGCATTATATATCTGCTTTGTCAATATTTCATCTGCCATTCTTTCCACATGACCGAACCAGCAAAGCATGTCCTTTCTCATTTTATCACCAACACTTTTATTCAATTCCGCTCTTTCTCGGATCTCAATGTTACGAATGCGATAAGCGTTACACCACAGATTTTTCGTATCGCTCTCATTTCGACTACATTTATTCTACTCTCAAGCTTTTTCTGAGTATGAGGTCAGTATTTTTAGTACAGGGCGTCGCAATCTACCACTCATTAGTATTAAATTAAGTAAGTAAGTTATCACGCCCATATCCCCGATAGGCAGGGGGCAGAGGGGTAGGCAGAGGCACAACCAGGGCACTTACGACTAGCCGAAGACACTAAATCCCACAATGTGATAGGTGGCAAACATCTCACCAATCTGGCACATATCCAATCCCAAGTAACATTTTTTTATTAGAAAATTAGAAATACCACATTTTCTTGTTGTTGCTCGACCCGCGATCTCATGAAGTCAACTCCAACAATGGACCGCTAGACCACAGAGGCGATAAGAGATAAGAGGCGACCCATTAGTATTATTCAGTAATTTAGATCTCTAACTCTTCAAACTCTAAATTCACCATTTTAAATCTAAATCAAATAGGTAACTTGATTTTTTTAGTCACTATTTGAACTGTAATATACCTAATAGCGTAATATGAGAGGGATGATCGATGAATATTTATTTTCATCACACGTCCATGTAGCGGTACGGTAACGGTAGCGAAACAACAAAAAATTTTGTTAAAATTTGTCTAACAAAAAAGATGTAAAATTGTGAGTTTAGAGCTTGTAGAGTTAAAGCGTTTGGAAAGAGACGCTTGGTTCTATATGACATCTGACTTTTACACAGTGGGAGCTATATGGCTTCTTCTTGGCAACATTTCACATGGAAATGTTTTAACGATAATCCCATAAAAGTACTCAAACTTGTAGGGAACTATTAACACATTACATTAAAACAAAGACTACTAAAAAAATATCTTAGACGTTTACATGATCATGGTCACTTAGCACCCAGCATCCGAAGAGAAAATATGTTTTTTTTTTGTTTGAAATCAGGAAATGACTAACAAAAATGATAGATCAACGTGTACCGGACTTCGACTTACCGTTTATCGGGTTTTTGTAATTTCACCCTGTATATGTATCGTGTGTTACATATTGAGCTATCAAATTACGATACGTATTTATTATTTAAAAAAATGTCTGAACGATTTTTATTACTTTTATATGAAATTTAAGATCAAAAATATTATACATTATATATTTACAGCCATATTTTATATCATAGACATAAATTAATTTTACAGATGATATTTGTCCAAAGATAAATATTGAAATGAGCTCTTTCATCATTCTTCATACATATTTGCATTCGTTTTGTAATAAACAATTACTGCTCACTGTATTACCGGTTGATATTAAATAACTCAATTCGTTTCTAATTTGTCGACAATTGTTCCCGACAAAGGCAAGGCACGAACGAGTGCTCGCGAGTATGAAGGAAGTCGTCAGCTAGAGCTAGGGATGTAGTCGCCTATTATCGATATCTATTTTTGAACATGTGATTAGAGCAATAAAATATAATATGACAGAGTAATTTTTCGGTTCGGGGGCGTTGGTGTATCCAGTATAGTGCAATATACCTTTCACACAGGCCACAGGGCAGCGACGGACCTATATCATCTTTGGTCTCTGTAGGCCACGGTTGTCTCTTATCAGGAGAGCCGTGTGCTTCTTCGCTGTTTGATGCCATACAAAAACTATTCTGAATGTGGACGAAGATAGGCAGGCAGTTAGCACTCGATACTTTCTGCCTACCCCGAAATAGACTTAGTGTGAAGATATACTTTATATTACTAGTTCTAATTCAGATAGAAATATTTCTTGGGGTTTGAGAGATACAAATAAATTCAGTCACTATTTTATAAAGATATTTTATTGAATCAGGCGTTACTTTGCGGCAGTACGAATTACCATTTAAATGCACCGTCATCGTTTAACTTATACACAAACTAAAATTAATATGTATATTGATGACAATTGTAGACAAGCTAATTAAAGATAGGTCAATTACACGATTTAAAGAAAAGAACATAACTGCTTCTTAAAGTTCATACTTACTTTTCGGGAACCATCTCTTTTAACTTCTCTCGTAAAAAATAAAATTTTCATCGATACCACTGCACTAGACAAACACAGAACATCACTAATCGAACAAAGCAAACGCCATTGCCAGTGGCGTTGTCGGGGCGGTGCGCCGATGCGTTTATAATATTTCATTTATTCATAATAAATTATAATCGTATACGCGCGTTGGAGACTTTGCTTAATTACATTTAGCAGTTCTTCTGTTGCCGTTTAACCACTGAATGAGGCTGCATCTTGGCTATGCTTCGCTACGCATAACCCTCATTACTGTTCTATTGCAATTTTGCTCAATGTTATTGTTTTTTAATCTTATTAGTAAGCTTTGACTTTTAAAATTCAATTTTTGCACGCCCTTATGCAGGTTCGCTAAAAACGAAGGGTGCTATTAATCTCCAGAAGTAGACGGTTATCAATTTGTCAATATTGTTTTGCATGTTTGTTAAAACGAACGGAATTTGGATGAATCGATACTCAAAACTCTAAAAAGTTTAAGTGATGTTGAATAAGTTTAGTCAAAATTCGATAATCAGTTTTTGAGATGTATTTAATAATGCGAACAAATACTCTGTTTTGTGTATTGAGACGAAGTAACTGACAATTATTTGACGAAGAGTATATACCAAAATAGGAAATTCAACAAATTGTTGGGTTGCTAATTTTGCTGTATGCTTGACGAGTTGTCTTGAATGTTGAACGAGTTTTTCAATAGTAATCGAATCGTATGAATTGTATTCATCCCCCATTAAAATATTTTGGAGATAGATTTTTATAAGGTCTGACCTATATTTGAAGTCGGTTCTTTAGCTATAGCAGATTACATTTTATTAAAATCGGTACAGTGGTTTATGTTTGACAGCGTTACAAAGAGACTTTTACATTTATAACATTAGTATGGATCAAAAATAGGAAGAAACTTTTATACGTGTACCAAGAGCTTCTAGGCATTTTCATAGAGGACCAGGGGGCTGATTATGTATCTCAGTTGCCAACTAAAATGGAAAAGTGTACATCAAATAGCTGTCAAATGACATGTTTTATATTTGCTATCTCCAGTGACCAACAGAAATACAACAGATATAGCAAACACAAATGACGTCATTTGATGTACACTTTTCCATTTTGAGTTGGCAACTGAGTTATATAACCAGCACCCAGGACCAGCACGGGATGAGAATCTCATCGGAACTCGATGCAGCTAAAAATCGAGTTCAATGTTTTTTTTGCATTCATATAATTTTTATATATTTTCGTAAGTTAAAGAAACAAATAGATCTTAGGAGTATCTAAGGATCGATGATAAGTAAGTGTCCGACTGACGATAGGATAGCCACCTATTACACTGTCACACTAAGAACCTTCGGCTTATTATGGTTGTTCTTCTGTAAGGTATAAAATGATGCGTTGGTGGCCTCAAGGTGTAAGGACATAAGTAAACTTAGTAAAGTGTATGTAGAGGACATAAGTAAACTTATTGCTTACTATACATCCAATCGCAATACAATAGAGGCAAGCACTGATATTATGGCGGCGGAAGGAAAGTATTATACGATACTCTCAGACCGAGCACTCTGTTAAAGAACGCAACCATCTGCTTGGCAGCTTTTTTTGGCTAATTTAAATGGATCATTGGAGTCAATCGCCTTTTCTAATCCTTATTCTTGCCGTTATATTGACAATGTTACGTTCTGGTCCATATTGTAGTGTAGCAAGTAAACTTTTTTAGTTTTTGGCACGGGCGTTAAAATCTGCCATTAGGTAAGTTTAAGTTTGTATTAAGTTACCAGATTTAAAAAAATTGGGCGTGAATTTTACAAAAAAGTCATGCCAGGGTTTTGAGTAAAGTGGAGGCATCGTTACTCAAGCACTTTTAGTGAGATTTAGCGGTAATGAAAAAACACTCGATACACCAATTTATTATGAATTTCACTTATGCACTTTAACTGGAACAAATTGTACAAAATGACACTAAGTTTGACTAATTTTACTCACTATATACATGAAATTCACTAATTACGAAAACTGCGACAATCTTCTTTCTCAATGGCGCCAAACCTGGCCGGTAAACTTGAACATTAGACTCAAAACTGTGTGGACAAGACAAAGACGCACTTATAACATATAAGCTACGGCTGTCTCTTTCCATTATGATATATCAAAAAACGATACACGAACAGTTGGTAGTAAGTCTTAAAATCTTTCAAAACGATTTTTCAATACATTCCATAATTTTATCTCTTATATTCACTCGTTTTTCATACTTGCTTCCTCCGGACGTAGCAGCCATAATTCTTAGTATTGTTCTCGGTTTCTCAAGAACCCGGTCCTAAGTTTGAGTCTAGGACTCGCTTTGTATCGGTGAGTTATGGCGACTGAACGGAACACTCGCGAGATATTGTTAGGTTTTTCAGTTTATTATTCAATGCCATCTACTAATATCTCATGTATATCATGCCTCAATAAATTGAGTCATTTTACAGTTAGAGATCATTTATTTATAGTTTTAAATAAGTATCTTCACGCCCATATAGCGGAAGGTAGGCAGATGCACCACCAGGACACCCACGACTAGCCGAAGACACTAAGTCCCACAATGTGATAGGTGGCAACCATATCGCCAAACGGGCACATATCCTATCCCGGGTAACGTTATTTTTATTGGAAAATTGAAAATATACATTTTCCATTTTTTTTGTTTCCAAACGGGAATCGAACCCGGGACCTCAAGAAGTCAAGTTCGACGTCGGACCGCTAGACTACAGAGGTGATAATCTTAGATATAGTTTTATCTTTTTATAAATATCTAGCCGACCCGGCTAACTTCGTATCACTTCACTGTAACAGCTACCTACTAACAATTTGCATAAATTAAATATTTATCATAACAACCATCCTTAGTTGGCTTTTTTTTATTCTATAAATTACCAAGCGACTAGAATTTATTTAATTGAAGTCGTCACACTGACGTCACAAAGTTAAGAATTGATGTTTTACTTCGACATTTTGTCTTAGCCCCAGACGAAAAAAAGGAGTATTATAAGTTTTTATGTGCCAGTAAGTGTATTTCTATATTTGTCACATCATAGCTATAACTCCTAAACGAATGGACCAGTTACCAGGTATCCGAAAGTGTCAAATGATATATTTTGTTTAAAATTAATAATAGCTACAATTTACGGATTTAGATATTAACGAAAGCAATTTAGAAGTTTAAATTTTATGATAATGCTTACATGTCCCTTCTTTTCTTATCCTAATTTTTCATGAAATAAAAGACGACTTTCTCTCTCTCTCTGGTGTGAGTTTCACATATATTTTATTCTAATAATTGTATTGAAAAAAAAACTTTAGATATACAGTTGAGTAATTAGTTGAATAAATACTTATTCAATCTTATATGGCTAAATAGTAGGTACCAGGGGAGATCTAGGTTGACATTTCACGATCAAATCGCTCGGGTGTTATCCAAGGGTGGTGTCAAGAGTCTCAAAAAGCGGCGGGTTTGTATGAAAAGGGTAATGAATTTGACGTAAGCCAGACAGGTTTGGCATCGGATCGTGAGGTTTGGCACTCGATACTCTCTGCCTACTCCGTAACGGACTAGACGTGAAGATATGTATGTGTGTATTTAATCTTATTACAATTTAGGGACCGTCCATACAACATCATCCATTTCTAAAAATCAGGAACGCAACTGTCAGACACCTGGTGCTACAGCTGCAGTGGGCGGTGGAGATCACTTTCTATTAGGTGAACTGCTTGCTCTTTTGCATCCCATTCCATAAAAATCTATGTTTAACTAAAGAATAATATTAAAAAAAAATTTACTTCATCAAAAACTACAGTTAGTTCTACTGTGTAGGTATATTAGTCATTGTTTTAATAACCATTAAAAGGAATTTCTTATTAGTAATTATTATAATTAAACTGGCTGCCTGTTCTGGCTTCACTCGGATGGTAATTTTTTTTATCATAAATAGAGATATAAGCTCCTTTTAATAGTTACTAAAACAATGACTAATATACCTATATTAGTCATTGTTTTAGTAACTATTAAAAGGAATTTCTAATAAGTAATTATTATAAATAAACTGGCTGCCTGTTCTGGCTTCACTCGGATGGTAATTTTTTTGATCATAAATAGAGATGTAAGCTATCCTATCTTTCAAGTTGGATCAAACTGCACACGGTCTGCAAATTTAATTGAAATCGGTTAAGTAATTTAGGAGTCCATCGCGGACAAACAATGTGACACGTAAATTATATATATTAAGATTAAACGAAAAGGAAACAATCAGATTTATTAACTTAATGGATAGACACACATTAATAATACTTACTATAATTTTGTCAATATCTTTATTGAATGTAAAGGCCAAAATTCCTATTGTTGGTTCCTGGATTACTCCAGTAGTGCAGTCAGTAATAAAAGTTAGAGTGAGGAGCAGCAGCTTATAGTCCGGAGTGGATACATGCCAACATAACGTCAGAACTCATCATTATTATATTCCATGTTTACGGTAGACAGGGTTAAATTAAATTATAGTTTTTAATATTTTTTTTGTAATAAATAATTAAACTAGTTATAAATATAAATAATTGGCTTAAAAGTTAAAGCTTATGTAATCAAATAATATTTTTCATAAATATTAAAGTGTTTGTACACCAAAATATGGTAGAATAAATTGATATATTTAAATATTTTTGTAACATCTCATTTACACACATATTCCGCAAATAAATAATTTTCTTTCTTTCTTTCATGTTTAAAGCTAGGGTAGCAAGTAGACAGCCTAACATCTGGCCATTAAATATCGAAGCACCAGTAGTTAAATTAATAAGATCTATTTAAAACAAATTATTGTTTTTTTCATCTAAGTTTTACGAACCCAGAATTGTAGACAAAAACTGAGTAATAATTAAAATTCTTAAAAATGGGAAGGCTCGTGAAAATGCTTCTTGAAATTTATGAAATGGTAATTGAAACCTGGAAAGAATCCATAAATACTTCAAGACACGTCGACGGGACACACGTGGAACATTAATTTGCCAGAGTATCCTAAGGAATTACTTTTGTGTTACAGCTGAGTCGGAAACATATTGAAAATGACAACAGATTCATTGTTTCTAGTCAAACCATCAGTACATGGCCCAATCCCATCGCAAACTTATCGTAAAGTTGAAAATTATTTATATCTGAAAAAGGAAATATACACCATTTAATCACGGATATAAATTTTAATATTAAAGTAAAGTATATTCACGCCCATATCCCCAAAGAAGTAGGCAGAGGTACAACCAAGGCACCCACGACTAGCCGAAGACACAAATTTCCAATCCCGACCAACATTTTTTTTTATTAGAAAATTGGAAAAATCCGATTTTCTTTTTGTTGGCCGACCCGGGATTCGGACCCGGGACCTCAAGCAGTCAAGTCCAACACCCGGACCGCTAGACCACACAGGCGATATTTTTTTTATATTAATAGAGATATTATTAGATATTATTTAAATAAATTTTAAATAACCGTTGGTCGAGTGGCTAGCGTACACGCCTAACTACACCGACCAACCGCGAGGTTCGGGCTTGATTCCCGACAGGGACAGGCATTTGTGTGATCAACAATTAGATGTCTGCATTTTCCGGATCTGGTATGGTATGTAACTTACATGACACAAATAATTATACAAATTAGTTCATTTTTTTACGCATGAAGGGAATCATCAAGGGAAATAGGGATTTTTTTATATTCGATTTAGACAAAACTATTTTAATTTTTTAGCCTGGGAATCGGATCCGTTCTGGATTCGATTCTATAACTTGTACATTCAAGTGCAACAATAAACCACAGAAGTGATATTATAACCCATAAAAATGCATGTGAAATTGCGTTTAAAACTAGCTTCGTGTGGAATATCATTAAACGTTCAAAGAAACACATCAACGTGGCAAAAGATATCATCCGGAAAGCATTTATGAATGTGTCACAAGTTTTATTTATTTTCCTGCAATAAATATGTCTGCCAATCCGCTGGAAGCCTTTTTTATGACCCGCAGATTCTGTGCAAGAATATTATATTCGCGAGGATATACAAAGAAATATTGTGACATTAATTGAAAATTTACATGACGGCTTTGCGCTTAAAACCTAATGTATCTTCACACCCATATCCCCGAAGAGGTAGGGAAATCACAACCAGGGTACCCACGACTAGCCGAAGATACTAAGTCCCACAATGTGATAGGTGGCAAGCCTATCGCTAACCGGGCACATTTCCTATCCCGAGCAACATGTTTTTTATAAGAGAATTGGAAAAACCCAATTTTCTTTTGTTGACCGAGCCGGGATTCGAACCCGGCACCTCATGCAGTCAAGTCCAATAACTGAACCGCTAGACCACAGAGGCTTATAACCTACTTACAAAAAAAAACACTTTTGAATAGATTAGAACCCACAATTAAAACCTATTAATAAACAAACACTTACGGATAAATCAAAACCTATTTATAAACAAAAAAAAATAATAATAAAATATAAATAAATGAAAACCTAACAACAAAATAAAACACTTATGAACAATACATAAAAATGAGTCGCCACTTCCCTTGGTCATCGCATCACATTTGAACTTAAGGAGCACATTTGATAATTCTTTTTTTGTTATGTTAGTTGTTGTCAGGAGGTTCTTATGAAAAAAACCTTTATTTATAGTTAGGACAGTCATACCGTTTGTTGGGTAATGAACAATTAAAATATATTAAAAAAGTATAAAATAATAATAAATATCCCTGGACAAGTTTTACACCAATTGAATTTAACCCCAAAGTAAGCAAATCATATTATGCTTGTGTTATGGGTGTTAGTCTATGATTCTAATATATAGAAATACTTAAATAGATACCAGAATAAAATTAATAAACACCCAGACCCGGAAATGCAGACACCTAAATGCTCATCACACAAATGCCTGCCCCCGTCGGGAATCGAACCCGAGTCTCGCGTTTGGTCGATGTAGCTAGGCGTGTACATTAGCCACTCGACCAACGAGGCAGTCAAAGTATCTTCACGCCCATATCGTCGAAGCGGTAGGCAGAGGCACTGCCAGGGCACCCACGACTAGCCAAAGACCCTAAGTCCCACAATGTGGTAGGTGTAGGTGGCAAGCCTATAGCCGACCGGGCACATATCCAATCCCGAGTAACCTTTTATTTTGTTAAAAAATTGGAAAAACCCAATTTTCTTTTTGTTGCCCGACCCGGGAATCGAACCCGGGACCTCATGCAGTCAAGTCCGAGAACTGAACCTCTAAACCACAGAGGCGATAAAAATATATTAATAAAAAAATTACTTCTAAATAAAACAATAATTGTATTTTTACTTGCGGATTTGCCAAATCATACAAAACCTTTATGATTGTAGTCTGTATTTATCGTTATTACTGTAGTCTAAGTGTTGTGTCAGTATTATTAATTGATATATAAGCACCATAGTAAAATTACCTTTATATTCACTACTAGCTGTTGCCCGCGGCGTTGCTCGCGTGGTGAATGGTATCACAGAATCTTTTTTTTTAATAAAAACTGTCCTATGTGCTAATCTTAGTTACCTTCTAGTTGTCCGACAAAACAAGAAAATCGGTTCAGCACTTTTTGTGTGAAGGAGTAACCAACAAAACATACAAACTTTTGCATTTATGATATAAATAGGATAGGATGTATTGTATAATTAATACAATTTTAAAAGACTGGGACGAAAAAGCAATGTATCTTCACGGCCGCATCCTTGATGGGGAAGGCAGATGTGCAATGACTGTCATGACATGACAATGACAAGGTGTCAAACCTATCGATAACAGGGCACATATTCAATCCCGGGCACGTTGTTTTTAATAGAAAAAATAAACATGTTTTATATTTTTGGCCAATGGCCCATGAAGCCAAGTCGCCAAGTCAAATATGGTGGGTTAGTACCAGACGACAGAGTGTGTGTTTTTTTTTCTAAATTCAAAACTAAAGCTATGGTTCTTTATAGTTTTGGTTTGAAAACCTGTTCCAAATGAAAATATTATGCATTGCAAAAACTTCAATCACATTGAACATATAACGCCATCTAGTGGTAAGTAGCAAAAGTTTTGCAGAATCTAACCATGTAATAATCCGCGTTTTTCAGCATCTGCTTGCGACATTATAAGGTTTTGATAATATGTGATAGTTTTTGAGATGAACTCGTCTATTACGTTTTTTTTAAGTGGGTACAAAAAGACAAACTCAGATAAGTGAATGAAAAATGTAATATTTATACTAATTAAAGGAAAACCTACAATTTTTTAAGCGACTTCGAAAATCGCCTGATGGTAAGAGATAACCGTGGGTTTTAGACACCATTGATGTTTTATGTGGGTGGTTATCCCATGGTAAGAATGTTTGACCCATTGTTCAAGTTCAAGATAATAATAGTATCATATTCTATTCTCCCGAATTGAATATGATGCTATTTTAATGGAGGTAATTGTATATCTAGATCTAGTTTAGTTATGTTACGTTGACTAATTATGAAATTTACTTACTTATTTTAATATTATATTTAATATTTAAACTATTCGTGCTACTTGAGTACAATGTTTATTGCAGCCTATTATATAAGTAAGTAGGTAGTTTTACAACGTATCTCAAAGAGGTGCTATCAGAATGTAAAACATTATACAAATGTACTACATAGTTTCACAATGTGAAAGGTAGAAAATATATCGACGACGGAGAACTTATCCAATTATGGCCTAGTGATAAGAGAATAAAAAAAAGCATTTAGTTTTACCAGACCCGGGAACTGAACCCTAGATCTCAAATGAATTTGATATTCAATTACATTTTGTTTTTCAAATTTAATTGTCGTTTCATTTTCTTTTTGTCTAATCCCTGTAAATATTATTTTTAACACATGTTAAATTAGTCCTTTAAGTTTAATCAATTTATATTTTAAAACTATAATTACAGAGACTACTCGGGCTGAGCACTCTGCTCGGCCCACAAAGCCCGGTAAAGTTGCAAAAAATCGCGAGATTAGCAACAATATAGTCATTCAAAAATAAAAGAGACTTTAGTTTTCTTTAAAGTAAAACGTATCTTCACTCCCATATCCCCGAAGAAGTAGGCAGATGCAAAACCAGGGCACCCACGACTATACGAAGTTCAAAAATGATAGGTGGCAAACCTATCGCCAACCGGACAGATAACCAATCCCGGGCAAGTTTATATTTATTAGAAAATTGTAGAATAAAAATGCTTCATTATGAATAAATACTATCTTCTACCGCATCTTCGCTCGCATGAAGTTTCTTGTCATCAAGAATCATTTGCTTCAGCAATTTTCACGTGAAAGAATAACAAACAAACTTACATACGCATTTACAAAATTAGTAGGCATATTATATAATATATTAAAAAATTGATTCGGGTTTTAATGGTCGAAGGGCAAATCGAGGAATTACATCAAGTTTAGAAAATGCAGAAATAAACAGACTATAAAGTCCAACCGACTTTCATTGATTCAAACCCGGAATATGCAACAACGTACAGAATGTATGTATGTGATGTCTGTAACGCAAGCAAACTTGAATCTTAAGATCTGTCACTAAAACTAAAACTCAAGAATGTTTATCAAAATTCAAACTAAAAACTGTCTGGTACTCTAAAAATCTGTTTTGGATTGTAGGACAATCTCAATAAAAACCGAACACTCAAGATTTCCGCGAATAAATAACTATTTACTGTACCGTCCAACACGTAGACATTGGCGAAATCGATGCAAAATCCATAAAAGAAGAAGAAGTAAAAACGTCAATAAAAAGTTATTATAGCCCTGAACGTAGTCAAAATCTTATGTTTGCCACCATCGTCTTAGCCCTTTTGTACCAGAAATGCTTCAAGGAAGTTCATTTAATTAATTAGTACTGACATTAAAATTTTAATAAATACTTCAATAAAATTGACATTTTTGCTGATAAAAAACTGTAGTGGTAATTAGTGACAACTACCTCTAGTTTCCGAAACGCCAATTCTTTTTAATTCGCTTGTCTCTTCATGAATGCTCTTTAAAATATTTCGGTTTAGAAATCTAAGATTATTTCATTTAGTATTGTCATTAAAATGTCAATTCAATAAAAAAATGTATAGTTGTACTTTGTGAAACCTACTACTAGTTTCCGAAATGCAAATCTGTTTTCCCTTCATAACTGCTGTTTAACATGAGTTCGGTTTAGAAGTCTGAACTGAACTCATTTTAAACAGCTTTTCTGTTCGGTTTAGAAGTCTAAACCGAAATCATGCTAAACAGCTGTCATTAATAATAATAAATAGCTGAATAAGTTGTTAATAAGAGATAAATCGCATATTAAAATCGATTGGCATTTTGGAAACTGAGGAAGTCAGATATTACTTGCTACTCTCAATTTAAATATACTCATTACTCATTATATATCTATAATAGGGTTGAAAATTACATGTGAAATACATGTTTATTTCAATCAGTTTATTCCCCGTGTTGGTCCGGGCTCCTTTAGAGAATATACCATCTGCCTTCCTTGCCAGGCAGCTTGTAAAAGGCGAGCATAGGCTCACCGTCACTAACACCGTGACATCTGACTAGGTGGTAGTGTTTAGCAGCGACTCACCCGGATTGGTACCACCGCCTTACCTATTCCAGCCGCCATAACGTCATGACGTGTTCCGGTTCGGAGGGTGAGGTTGCCGGTAAACTTTCTTTTGCTCGAGTCTTAACATCCCGGCCTCGGGTTGGCAACGCACCATTACCACCTTCGGTGTTTCTAGGCGACGTGAATTTCTTAACATCAGGAAATCCGTCTGCTTATTTGCCTTCCAATATCATAAAAAAAATCGGACTTTTGTATTTTTCAATAAAATATAGATTCTTCAAATTAGTTCTCACAATGTAGCCCTAAATTTTCATTATTCCAAAGTTACATGTATTTTACATTAATGGACTGTACAAGTTACAGGGCCATTAGTTTGATCAGTTTAGCATCAAAAGTGTATGGAAAAATAGTTAAAAGGAGGATGCAAGGGATGTCCGATGGAACATTGTGGGAGGCTCAAGGCGGTTTCAGGTCTGGAAGAGGATATACAGATCAAGTGTTTTCGCTCCGCAACATTGTAGAGAAACATCTGGCTGTTGGTCAGAAGGTTTTCTGCGGTTTTGTAGATCTCGAAAAAGCGTTTGATAGGGTTGTACGTAAGGAACTTTCGGACATTTTGTCAGAATATGGGATAGTCGGGTCCCTGCTGCGTGCGGTGCAGTCAATGTATTTAGACTGTAAAGCATGCGTGCGGGTGGATGGCAACATATCGCCTTGTTTTGATGTTAATATTCGCGTCACGCAGGGTTGTGTGTTGTCAGCGCGCTTGTTTATCTTAAATTTGGACAAGTGTCTTCAAAGGTTAAGATCATTGAATGTGGGAATGCGTATGGGTGCGTATGGCTGCCTGGTTTATGCAGATGATGCTGTACTTTTGGGCTCTACACCATCTGAGCTGCAAACAATGGTCACAGTTACGGAAGGAAATTGTAAAGAAAGGGGCTTACATTTGAATGCGATGAAAACCAAAATAATGGTGTTGAAAGAGACGTAGCCAGAATGGATGTAAGAGTTTTGGTTGATGATGTAGTGCTGGAACAAGTGAATGAAATTGTATATCTTGGTTGTGCTTTTAGCAGGGATGGAAGGTACACCGCGGATGTAGAGAGGAGAGAGAGTGCAGGGAATAATGTGAATGGAGCGTTGGGTAAGCTATTCCAAAGCGAGGTTTTGAGTCAAAAAGCTAGACTCGCTTTGCATAATTCTGTGCTTATTCCAACGTTATTGTATGGAAGCGAGAGTTGGGTGTGTCAGAAAGAGCATGAAAAAAGGATAAATGCGGTCGAAATGAGAGCACCACGGAAAATCTATGGTGTAACGCTCGCTGACCACATTCGTAACAGTGAGATCCGAGAAAGAGTGGGATTGAAAGAAAGTTTTGGTGTTAAAATGCGAAAGGGCATGCTCCGCTGGTTCGATCATGTGGAAAGAATG
>NJDC01003692.1:0-10163 GCA_002245475.1 Calephelis virginiensis
ATAGGTCCAACTATTTGATTTAAGTTATTTGGAAGCATGCAGATCTTCCCAAACACTAACTTATAAGGTGTAAATTGCGTTTCTGAATGCACTGAAGTATTACATACAAAACATTAAAATGGTAACCACTGACTCCACGTTTCAAAGTTATCAATATGTATTCTTAAAAACACAATTCAAATGTTTATATGTTACTTCTAAGACACGTATTCTCTGGTGGTCGCGTGCAGCAGAATTGAATTTATTGATTTTTAGTAACTTATACACTTTCTGAAATGTAGAGGATTATGAAATTGATGAATGATACATTTGTTACTCCTGTCTGTTGCTACTTGCCTAGGAATTCCATACCGAGGGATAAAATGATTAATAAAAGATTTAGCAAATTCCTCTGTTCTGTTAGAAACTAAGGGATAAACTTCTTTCTCTATACTAATATTATGAAGATGAAACCTTTGTATATTTGTATGTTTGTATTAAATAGGCTCAAAAACTACTGGACCGATTTCAAAATTTCTTTTACCATTACTTAAAAGGATTCTTCCAAATCTGTATAGGCTATATTTTATCCCGGAAAATAGATAGAATTTTTTGTGGTAATGAAAATTGTGGAGTAAGTCGACGAAAAGACTGTCGTACGTTAACGATTCTCGCGAACGCTGCCTAAATGGTTAGAGATGTATGGTTGACTTCGAGAGAAAAGTTGTAGAACTCAATAATGCCTACAAAAAAGTCCGTGGTAATTTATATTTTAGCCATTATTTCACTTTTCCATAAAATGAAAGTATTTAAAATTATAAGCCTATGTTTATTGATCATATTATCGTCAAATACTAATCCAAATAAACTATTTATTGGGCAAGATTGTTTCAATAGCTATAAATTACTTTTTATTTCATTCTATTCCAATCGGACAATTCATTCAAAAGATATGACGAATTTAAAATTGTAATTGGAATTAAAATGAATGATGGCCGCAGTAATAGATAAAGTGATTGAAGAGGAAGGTTTATGTGTATATTTTATACCCGTGCGAAGCCGGGGCGAGCCGCTAGTTATATATATTTTCTTAATTCGTATTGCAATGTTTAAGTGTATAATATGAAAAGTTGTCATTATCCGTTGCTAAAGGACCTAAAAGATCTAAAAATACCTTTTTAAACGCTGAGTTTTCAGTCGTGGTGATAACTATTGGCTCTTTAGAAGATAGTAAGTAGTTTTGGCGTTGGCATTTATCACAATGCTTAACAAATTCTTTTTTCATGTGTATAATAACATTGTGTAGGTAAGGCCAATAGTAATATTTTTTTATATGACTATTTGTTTGGAGACTCTTGGCACCACCCTCAGATAATAACCTAGGGATTTGGTGGTGGAATGTCAAATGTAAAAAAAAATGCACCTTGCTCGGGTTTGGATATGTGCCTGGTGGGCGCTAAGCTTGCCATCTATCACATTGTGGGACTTAGTGTCTTCGGCTAGTCGTGCTTACCTCTAGTCTTACTTTCTTTAAATTCATTAAATTAATCAAACATCTAATTTTTATTTTTGCAAAGATTTCCTGCTATTTTAAACTTTGAACATATTTATACATAAAGCTCCATTTCCTTACCATTCGTAGCATGTGACCAATAAGCGTTAATGACTGATTAATTAGTTATTTATTTACTGATTAATTAATTAGTTTTAATCCAAATTTAAAAAAGGGATACGGTCATGTGTTCTACTATTACGTTTTCTGTATTCTAATAAATTTTTCCTTTATTTCCAATCCAATTTTAAAATTATTTCTTTATTTGAAAGGATGTACTCGGAGGTGGTACCATTGCCACTATGTCTGGATCTAATGAAAGAAACCCAGTGAAATCGAGGAAAATACGAGGAACACAATTTTTGATGATTAATTGACATAATGTTATGACTTTTTTTTAAGATAATTTAAGACAAACAAGCGGACGGATTTCCTGATGGTAAAAAATTCACGCTAATTAGAGACACCAAAGGTGGTAATAGTTCGTTGCCAACCTGAGGTCGGGATGTTAGGCCTCGATCAAAAGTAAGTTTACCGGCTACTTTACCCTCTAAACCGGAACAAGTCAACGTCAAGTATTGAACGTTATGGCGACAGTAATAGGTAGGGCGCTGGTACCAATCCGGGGGAGTCGCTGCGAAACCACCTAATAGGATGTCACCTTGTTGGTGACGGTAAGTCTATGCTCGCCTTTTACGAGCTGCCTGGCAGGAAGGCAGATGATTTATTCTGCAAAGGAGCCCGGACCAACACCTTTATATAGTTTAAAGAGTATTTTAGTTTAGATGTATAATTTAACTTATGTTGACATTTTTTTTCTTTAAATTAAACAACTCACTACACCGTTACCGTACAACAACATTGTGCGCCAACCTGATTGTTATGCTATGAGAAATGTTATTTAATTCTTTTAGCCTCTGTCCTCTCCATAAAAAGGTGGAGTATCTTCGAAAACAGCTAGACCGATGTTGAGTCACTGTTAATCTCACTTTGATAAAACAGTACGTATCTGTATCTATTTACTTACTATTGACAATAAATACTTACTTAACTAAATATATAACTATTAGAAATGAGTAATAATTAACAATATTTTTTTGCAACTCTTATCAGTTTGTTTTCTGGTACCTACACAATCTTGATAAATTTATGTCAATAATTGAATAAAATAACACAGCTTTTTTTGAGTTGCAACAAAATATATTTGAAAATTTTGTAAAAGTTTAATATTTTTTTGAACTTTTATTTAATTTTGTTACAATTTCCTTGAAGTACTATACAACGAATTACGTATTATAATTCGTCAATAAGTCAATGTTTAATAACCAAGAAAACTTAATAAAAAGTTGGTATAATTCATCTTACCAATGAATAGCTGTTATCAGCTACGTAATTAGAACCTGTTATTCCTATGGCTTTATCACTGGCAAGGAAAAGAATCAAATCTGCTATTTCTTCAGATTCTGATATACTTTTTAGAGGAATGTCGTTTTCCAAATCATTAAATGCATTTTAATCTATACCAGAGTTTTCGAGCATATCAGCATGTGTCGCTCCAGGACTTACAGCGATTACTCTAACACCATGAGCTGCAAATTCATATGCTGCACCTTTGGTGAATATATTCAAAGCCGCTTTGGACATTCTATAAGCGATAAAATAAGCTGGTGTGCTGAGTCCAGCTACACTCAAAACATTTACAATATTACCTCGTGACTTGATAAGGTGCTGTGCTGCTAATGTAGTGATGTAGACGAGAGAATATACGTTTGTGTTCATTATTTTATCATAACTGTCCATAACTTTTCCATCAATGATATTGTCTAATCTTGAAATAGCAGAATTATTTATCAAAATATCTAACTTCCCGAAATTCGCAATCATCTCCGATATAGTTTGTGCGGCTTCCTCATCTTTAGATATATCAGCCTTAACCAAAAGGGGCTTCTTGCTAATTTTCTCGCATAAAATAGATACCTCTTTCATTTTCTTTAATTTTCTTCTACTTTAACTACATCTGCACCTTCTTTTGCAAAAGCTACAGCCGTAGCCGCTCCTATAAAAGAGCTCGCACCAATGACTAAGATGATTTTAGTTTAGAAATTCATTTTCATTTTCAATATAAAGTCATAGCTCTTCAATATCTGCTTTTATATATGACACCTTATCTAAGATATCAACTTATATTAAAAAAAAATTATAGCAATAACTGTGACTAAGTAAGATTGTGGGAAAATATGTGAGTCTGTATTGCTACCAGTATAAAGGTCATCATGACTTTAACATTTTTTTTTCAATACAAACTTAACTCAGTTCCTATATAAAACACATATCAAATTTCTTTCTAAAACTTTAAAATGCTTATGTTTATTTAATGTTTTAGTCAAATTCATTTGATTGGAAAGAGGCAATGTTAAACGTACATATATATGTTTTCTTTTTATTTGAAGATTAAGATAGAATTTATATAAGGAAAATAGGCATGATTTATTAGAATGTTTCAAATAGAATTACAGACGATAAAATGAAGAATGCCATGGAATTTCATCTCCTAGAGTAACAACGTGCAAGTCTTTAAATAACAATTAAAACTTAACAATACTACTGCTAGTTGTACACGAATGTATGGGATTTACATATTCAATACTTTAATAATTTCTTTCTTTTGCCTGACCTTGCCCTTACCATGAATTTAAGGCTTGTCAATTTAGTCAACTTGAAGGTAAACAACTATACTCGCTACCGTGTCTGTAAATTATTTGTATGAAAACTTTGAACAGCTCCTATATTGGTAACTAAAAGAAATATTTATAGACCAAAAATGTCATGGGTTCCGACATGTAACTTACCGAACGTAATCTGTACCAACTCATGATAAAGGCTCTAAGCTGAGACGCATCCAACGTGGCAGAGATAATTAAAATTATTTGCTATAGCAGATCTCCGTTACATATTATGTTGGACGGTCGTGAGTTAGGTTAGGTTACTGTGGTCGTAAGTACGATTTGCTTGTCACGTGTCGATTATCTGGTAAGTCAAGAGTGGAGTTTAGTTGGGTTATTGTGCTCATTAGTATAATTGGCATAACCGGCAGTACAACAGGTGAGTTATTAATGAATTACGTATTTGTATTGGTTCGCTTATCGCTGCTGCGACGATGTAAACAATAACAGTAATGTTTTGGGAGACTAAAGAAATCAAACAACTCACCGTCCCAGCCCATGCGCACCAGCCCCAAATAGTAACTAACAGCGCACCGG
The DNA here is from genome assembly GCA_002245475.1 of Calephelis virginiensis. NCBI lineage: Eukaryota > Metazoa > Arthropoda > Insecta > Lepidoptera > Riodinidae > Calephelis > Calephelis virginiensis. The sequence continues at coordinate 4,792 of NJDC01003692.1, forward strand.
TTGGGCAGAGCAGGACAAAGAAACTTTCTATAGGTTTCGCCATCGAGCTCCTACAAGAAATATTAACTACCATACTGGCTCGACCCAGTTCTTGTTATCCTCAAAAGACCGGCTAATATCCATGCAAATAAAGAATAGCGCCTCTCTAAGGATACTTCTATACAATGCCCGTGATCTTCGAGATAGGTTCGCCCTCTTTGAATACCTTCTTCATATTCATTAGGAGCCTATTATTCATTACAGGAGGAGGACGTTGCGCCTGCCTGTGAAACATTGTTAGGTTCGAGTGACAATGTCCGCATCACGCATCCCATATCTTGTCAATAACAAGAAATCCTTAAAAAAACTTGAAAGATTCGTCTAAGTTTGATTTTCATAGAGCCCTGATGCCTATACTGACTCGAATAAAGCCAACACTTGGAAATAAATCTGTTAGAAAATTCTCTCGGAACGCCCCTTTTTGGTACCATACATAGATAAGCAAAAAATGTGTCGTTTTATATGTGTTTTTTTTTTTTTGCGTACGACTTTTATTTCCCAAGATATGAGCGTTTTAAGTTTTTGTCGCGTTTTTTTCATTTGGCTCTCACTCGAAAATAATGCTTAGGAGCTAAAAAATTCTGAGGACAAAAAGTGTTCTCAATCCCATGTCTGATTCGTAAATAAAAAATAAAACATAGAAAATCTAAAAAAAGCTTTTGCTCAGCTTCGTTGATTTAAAACAAAATATGTTGTACTTGACAAGCATGAGGACTGTCAAGATGTCACTTTGAATTGAAAAACAATAGACGCGAAAATGAGCATAGACAAATATGTTATTATCTCTTTCGGCTTAAGTAATATCAACATTTGTTAAAAATAGACAAAGAGATGTTGTAAGATTATATGGTGATTCCAACGGTATTGATACAAATAAATTTGATATAGAATATTGTTGCACTTCTTTATGTATGGTAAAAAACGCCAGATTCTATGAATGTCAGATAATACAAATGTCGGATTCTTGAAACGCCAGTTTATAAAAATGGCAGACTCTAAAAATGACATAGTGTTGCATAATTTTCAATTGTCTTTCAATGTAGTATAATAAAAATCCTGCCACTAAAATAAAATATGGCAGTCCTTTTCACCAATAAGAGGCCGTAGTCTGTGGTTCTTTTCTATATCACTATACCACTATTACGGCTAATTTATCAATTATTTATCTACAAGTTGCTGTTACCTGCGACTTCGCTCGCCATAAATTTAGATAAAAGCTATTTTACGTTTTGAGTTGGAAAAAATGTATACGATGTGCAAATTTGATGAAAATCATCGTTTAAGCAATTTAGAAGTCCATAATGCATACCCACGAGATCCCTAATTTATATAAATTAAGAATATTAAGCTTTTCTGCCAGGCAGCTCGTAAGTGGCGAGTGGATATGGTTAAAATATAAGTTATAATATAAGTTTAATCTGTGTCGCCACTGTGTCTATATCGCTCTGTACTCGATGTTATAAATGGCGGTCGCTTTGTTAATAGTTTACCGGAATTAAACATAATTACTTGGTTTTTACGGTGTGACGTGCAGTAGCATCGGGCTATTTGTAATAGTTATTGAATTAGCCCCCTTAATATAAATTAATCCAAGTGAATCGGCGGCTGGGGTAATTTTGTGGACTTGTTGTTTGTGACGTGGTTTTGTGATTTCTAAGTTGTGCGGGAAAAACGCCACCGGCCCACTGATACATTGGACGGTAAAAAAAACTTTATAAATGAAATGAATGAATCATTTTTATGTTGCAAAGCTTAAAATATAAAAATATTTATGTATAATAGTCGTCAAAATAAAATTACTAAAAGTACAAACTAAAACAAATTAAAAATAGTTCAAACGAATTTGACGTCAGTAACAAGGGCAAGAAATAAATGTTTTTCAAAGTATTTTTTAAAGAGCATAATATACATACAACTGCTACATTAAACTTTATGTGTACCGTTCGTCGTTTTTTTTTATTTTCAACTTTAATTTGCGCTTTTCTAATGGAATTATAGTTTTTTTACGTAACTGATTATTTGCATTTATAATGTTTGGTTTACTGTATTTTTTTTTATAAAAAACATTTTTTTAACTTATCGAACGCTTTCTCGAGATCAACAAACGTACAGAAAGAAGCCATCGGTTATACCTTGATTATTTTGTATATAAAGCTACGGGCGACTATTAGTATCCTATAAACGTTGTAATAGATAACTTTGAGATAGGGAGTGTAGTGACGGCACATATCAGGCTCTTTGTACAGAGCGCTGTAGAAATATATCCTCAGGCTATTTCACAGACTTACATATATTTTAGAATTGACGCTGTTTAATCTCATTGTTAATACTGGTTACAAACATGATTATTAAAGCTTTATCAGGTCTTCAACTCAGATTTATGCTAAACTTATTTGAGAGTAAGCACTGTGTAATCAAAAATGTTATAAATTATTTTAAATAGCGTTGCTATAGTGTGACCAAATTACCCGTATTCATGGCAAATATTTCTTCTATATCCAAAAAGATTTCTTGCTTAAACAAAGAAATAAGTACATCAAAACATACGTCTCGTATGAACACTCAAATCTTAGTAAGAAGTTACACAGAATGTTCGTGGTTATATCATGGTTCAGAGAAAATATTTAATAAAATTCGTTCATAATATAAGTATTTTTCAAAAAGACTGTAGCGTAGTCCGGCTTTAACGCTAGAAAAAAAATAACAAAGGTAAAGAGGTGGCCACAGGGAGATGTTTTAAGAAGTAGTGGACTGTATGAGGTGAGAGTAATAGAATCAGGTAGAAGAATGTTAAACTTTGGTCGTCTACAGAGAAGTAAGCAAACAAGCGCCACTAACCTTCAATCCGGGGTCGCTCAGGCACCTATGCGAGTCGCTGGCACGGTTTCTCGCCTCACTTCTGGTCTCAGACGAAGGTTCTTCGTTTAACGTCTTACGTAGACTATCACTATCACTCTAGTTTATATAATATGAGGTGTACACATTCATAACATGCGAGATATTTATATATATATATACAGTTGCAGTTAGTTTGCGACTGTTTGTCCGTCCATTATTCAATCGAATCGAACAAACACTTTTGTAGTGAAAATGAAAAGCGAATTACAACATTTGTTCATATGTGGTTTTTTCTAAACTTCAAATATAATTATAATGATGATAATGAACAGTTGTGAAATTTTGACCACCGTGTCTACATCTAGTAATATTATTAAACAGAAATACAGTTTCTTATAATGAACGTGATCAGTAGTTTGTGAAGGAAAACACGTATTTAAATAATAAAAGTCCTCTCTTAAGGTTTGTAGCTCTGTGTTCGTTTGATCCCACTATTATGCTAAGTGATGTGTGGCTAACTTCTTTGTCGGGGCCAAGCGCGGACATCGAGCGATAGTTCGCATAACTTTTCATGTTCACGCATTAACTATATCTCATTCAATACTTTTAGGAAATTGCACTAGTTTGAGCAGCCATTCGAAACGTCACAGAAAGAAAACTAATGGACTTAAAATTCAGAAGTTATCTTGACAATATAATTTAAGCGCGGTAAAACTACAAAAATCAAATTCGATTTTAATAATTATGTAACTTATTATCTTATGGAACAAGTAAAGAAATTAAGTTTTTTTTTTCGATTTCCCTGGAACTCCAACATCAGATCTAATTAGTGGCAATGGAATCACATTGCAAAAAAATAATGTAATAAATAAATATCTCGCAGGGGTTGTCTATGTATGCATATTAAACCGAATTAACGCGGTGATTTCAAAAAAGTATTGGACTGATTTTTATGGTGTTTTCACAGATTACAAACTCATTTATGAGAAAATTGCAAGTGATTAATCGTTATTGTTTCATCATTCGTTTAGGTTATAAATGTGGTTGTATTATACCCATATGAACAGGGCTGAACATATCTTCAAACATTTTGGGGAGCTTTCAACCGAAAAGTCCCTAAATCGTATCTTTTCTATTGAACTAGCCCTTGAAGCGTTCTACTGTGGGTTTTAGCCTTAAATATAGATTAGAGATATTATATTGAAAGCAAAATTTTGTAAGATTTCAGATAAATCACATTAAATAGTTAATAATATTTGTACGAACGACAAAGTAATTACAGTTTTTGAAAATGTGATATGTCTTAAAAACTGCTCAGTACATCTTTGTCATACTATTCGTTAAAAGTTAAACAACCCTCCTTTCTAGAAAAAGAATATCACATTTGAAGTTTGTGTCTTTCAAAATTATGACTTTGAAAAAAAATTCAAGAAATTTCAATTTCATTTTTAAAGATATTTTTAGATATCCCAAATGTATATATTTGACGAAAGCAAAAACAACAACAACAAAAGCAACGCCCTCTAAATTTTTTTATATAAAAATCGTTAATATTTTATCTATTAAATACCAAAATAGTTACGTATACGGCTGAAACTCGGTAACTTTCAGCCGTATACTTAAATATTTTGGAAATAAAGTGGCTTTGATATACGGATAAACGGAGAAACAGACATGTTGAATCTGTTTTGGTTCCGTTTAGCGCCGTTCGGCTAAACAATTCTAAAGAGCAGCCGAATAACATGGGAATCCACGAATAAATTGAACTGATCTTGTGAGAAATAACATTGTGTGTCAAATCTTATAACATTACCGAGAGTACCACAATCTCTTATCAAATACCTGTGAAGATCGCCCCTGAGGTCGTCAGTTTTCACAGTAAAGGTTGTTCTGGCCTCCAAAGTTTATTATAAAGGAATACTTAACATACATTGTACTGCATTAAATTATGACATAATATTTGTTTTAGGGATTAAAATATTTTATAAATTTCAGACTACATAGAAATTAGAAAAAAAGAAATTCCTATAGTTTAGCATTTGTGGTAACAGATCAAATGTCATAATTCCAGGTACAAATTGATTTCACGCTAGTAAGAAATACGTTTCGCTTAGAGATACCAAAACTGATAACGTGTGCCAATCTGAATATTAAGAGTCTTCCGTGAACTACTCTTACTACTCTACCGCTATGACATTTTTAATCTGGACCGCAACAATGACAAGGATACGATGGCAACTATAGGTAAAACGATGGCCAGTCATCATTCAGCCGGACAATTTATTGCAAAACTAACATAGTACTACTATTTAAATTAAGCGCTTCGGCATTACACTTTTTACTCTTTTTACACTTTATACTTTTATTTTTATTTTGACCTAATCTAAATTTAAGCAAAATGATTAATTATGTGTAATAACAATTCTATATAGATGTGTGGTCGCCTCTGTGGTCTAGCGGTTCAGTTGTTGGACTTGACTGCATGAGGTCCCGGG
>NJDC01003695.1:9959-24619 GCA_002245475.1 Calephelis virginiensis
AAGTGCTGAGCAGCAACGTGCCTTGGTAAGGATCTACCGTCTTACCTATTCTGGCGCTATATGATAGTACCACTGTCGTCTTCCGCTCTGAAAGGTAGGCTACCTGGTAAACTTGCACAAGCATAACACAGACACAGAACAATGACGCACCTATAACCTCTACGGTGTCCATAAACCGCAGTTGCCTCTTACCATCAGAAGAACCGTGTACTTGCTGTACTTTTAGAAAAAAAGGTCTTCCAGAGGATGGATTGACAATTATTCGGCATAACCAAGAAAATAAACACATACTTACAAAATCAATTATACTTTTATTTTTCTACACAATTACCATCAAGTTTGATGCACTTTTCCTATCTCTTTTTATTCTTTCTTTAGGTTTTGGCAATCTCGTTAGTATTTTGCCATTAGTCAAGTAGAAATTTGCATCAAATTTTATATCTATTATAATTAGTCATCAGTCATAAGTCGTCAGTAAGTCATGTCAGGCTAAGGTAAAGCGGTGGCCTTTTTACACAAGCTCATGTAATGAGATTTGGCGGCAACGAGGAAATATACGATACGCTAATTTATTCATTTGGGAACTTTTACTGAACAAAATTGTACAAAATGCCACCACAATTGACTAATTTACTCAATATTAACAATAATTATGAAAAAACTTCGACCATCTTTTCTCTCGATGGCGTCAAAACTCCATTTTCCTATCTCTCATTTAAAGAATTTACTGTTGAAAAAAAAATCTTCTTTAGAGTAAAAATACGCGTCTATTTTGACCTCGTTGCGTGTCGAAAATCTTTACCTCCAAAGTGCTTTTTAGTTAGGGTTTGAATGAAGAAGTCGGACGGTGCCAGATCAGTGAATACAGCGGATGCGGTAAAATTTCAAAGCCACAATTGTGGATTCCAGCCATTTATCGCACAGACGTGTTAACACGGGCGTTACCTTGATAAAACAGGACTTTTCTTCTCGGACGTTGACGTTTTTCTTTTATTTCCTCTCGTAAACAACGCAGCAAGACATAGTAGTAATCCGAGTTTATAGTCTGACCCCTTTTAAGATAATCAATAATAATCACACCCTTCGAGTCCCAGAATACTAAATTCATTACCTTATTTGCCAACAAAATCGCCTTAGCCTTTTTGGGGGGTGCTGAACTAGGTCTTCTCCAATGCGTTAATGGTTTTGTTTCTGGCGTACCATTATAACAAAACGATTCGAAAATTCATAAGCATCGGCTTCAAATACTCCAAACAGTCACGTGAAAAGTGTTTAATTGAAACCAGTCGCTGTACCTATCTCGCAGACACTTTGTGGAAACCCAAATCGTTGACTATGATATTATGACTTCGTTCGTAAGAGGTGGTATATTCTACTATAATCTCGGCTATCTCAAATCTCCCATAATAAAATCAAGTACTTTTAAAGTAGTGGACTTCAAAGGCCTTGCAAATCGAGGTTCATCTTTCACATACTCTCTGCCGTGCTTGGATTCTGCATTTTTTGACGGGTGAATAAGAGAGCAGAATCCCCTAATGTACCATATCATCATGGATGGCTTTCGGGGATAGCGCTTTCTTATGGAGGTACTTAATGACAGCACGCTGCTCGATTTGCAGAAAGTATGTCATATTACTTTGTTAATTAAAAAAATATATAAAATCGCAACTAATTATTGCCCACGTTTCAAACTTTTTTTATGATATTGGAAGGCAAACAATCAGACGGGTTTCCTGATGGTAAGAAATTCACGCCACCAAGAGACACCAAAGATGGTAATGGTGCGTTGACAACCTGAAGCCAAGATATTAGGGCTCGCGCAAAAGTAAGTGTACCAGCTACCTTACTCTCCGAACCAGAACACGTCAACAGCAAGCGCTGACGTTACGGCGGCAGGAATAGGTAAGGCGATGGTACCAATTTGGGCGAGTCGCTGAGAAAATCTAACACCTAGTCAAATGTCACGGTGTTAGTGACGGCAAGCCTATGCTCGCCTTTTACGAATTGTCTGGTATAGGAAAGCAGATGGTCTATTCTACAAAGGAGCCTGGACTATCATTGACTACTCTGAATTGAACTAAATAATGTGGGTAAATTTGATTTTTAGAATCCAATGGATCTGTGTTAGGCCGAGTACTTTTCAATCCACCCTCGTATCATAGACAAGGAAAATGCCTCGAATGTAAGCGCTTATTAGATAGAAAAGAGTATCAATAAAAAATCGTTTAAATAAAGAGATTATATTCTTAAATCATAATGAATACATTTGTTAACGGAATTTAATTTAACAAATTTGTTTAGACAGACAAAGTTAATTACAAATATAAGTTATATTTATAATATAATTATAAATATGGGACTTTTAACAACCTCGAATGCATTAGTATAAAATAACTTTATAAATATTGTCTATTTGTTACTTTATTAGAAACGGTTATATACAAAAAGAACCTAGCATAGTCATTTGACAGAAATAGAGCTATCACAAGAGCGAAATTTTACAAGATTTTGTTCAATTTCGATTTTTAAACTTTAAGAAAAATTAAGGATAATAAAAAAATAAAGATACGAGTACATAACGATGTACGAGAATTCTTAACTCAAGGTTTGCGAGGAATAAAAAAAAATAAAGCATTTTAAACTTTCATTCAAGGGTTAACCTTCTAACCAGCAGGGCAAGCTTTCGCGATAAAGAAGCCTTTTTAAAATAGTGGACAAATTAGTTTGATTATATAGATTTACAGTATTTCAACAGCCAAAAGTTGGAAAAAATTATGTGTTTATTTAATGTGTATAGATCATGAAATCGTATTACTACCGGAGATTACACTACTAACAAAGAACTGACGTCGTTTCCAAATATTGCATACTCTCACTAATGGTACCGGCATCTCTTTCTAAAAGTGATGTCAATTACCAAAGTCTAAACTCTAAACGAAAGAGAGGCCAGTACACTAAAGTCAGCAACATTTGGAAATGACCTCGGTTCTTTGTTAGGAGTGTAGCCTCCAGGAGTCATCTAAAAACAGAATATTATGACTCATGACTTAAGGAGACTAACATCTGTGTCTATAATCGAGCAGCTCTCTATATTTATAGAGGAAACTCTGATTATTATTTCTTTTTAGTATTGCTAGACTTGCAGGGTTTGTAAACGTAAATCTATTACTAAGAAAAGGGGATATATGTTTGTCTTTGATCGTTACACTGTAACTAAACCAATTTTATTAATTCGAATTTAGTAGGTATCAAACACCTACATCTTTTTACAATTCACATTAATGAAAAAAAAGTTAAACTTGAATTAGAAATAGGGTATTATGGAGTATATAGTTTCATTATGTCTTTCATAAAAGCACGTGAAGAAATATATAAAACATTAGAACATTTACAAATAGATTGTTTACAAGAAAATACAAATTTTGTGCAAAGTTTTGCAATTCATTATATCATAATCATAAATTAACATTATAATCTTTTAGATTACATATGTAAATATTTCGAGATAAAATCCGAATTGTAAGTTAACATCGCAATACCTTATACATCTAAATTTAGTAATTATCCGTCTTATTAAACTAATCTAGGAATGTGACGTCACTACTTCTAGACTTTCGTTACGTATTTAGCAAACATTGGTGGTAATTTTGTTGCGCACCTATTAAACTAATTTTAATTTAGTGCTGTCAGATTAGTTTACGCGTGACATTTTTACAGAATTTTAATCTATTCTTCGGGAAACGCTGATTAAAAACATCACGAGTTGATATATCCGGACTAATCTGACATGTGTAAAATATTTCGTCTCTTTTCTTTTTATTTCACTGGAAAAAGATAGCATTCTTACACCTAAGTTTACTAGTTGACACATCCGGACTAATCTGACATGTGTAAAATATTCCATCTCTTTTCTTTTCTTTTCACTGGAAAAAGATAGCATTCTTACAACTAAGTTTAGTTGGAGCTCAGCAGAATTACCACCATTGTAATTTAAGACCTTACAACTTATTATTAACCATGTTTATTATTTAGACATTATACATAACATCTATCAAATATAACCCTATGTGTTTTATTAAATAGTCCGAGTCTTATTAATAATTTAGTTTATTAGTAAGACTATTTTGATTAAGGAAGCTACAAAGTTATAGCCGCTAGTCCTAGAGTAATAAGACGGTTAAATATTTCACAAGCCTCAATAATTTTCCTAATATGTTAGCGTATAGCTTAGATTTAAACTGACAAGATTCGCCTTTAAAATAAAAAAAAATATAAAACGACACATTTCTCAAACTGTCAGTGAGCTTCATGCGAACATGACATTTATTTTCATTCCACCTGCGATACCAGGGCTCCTTTAGGGTCTATCCGTCTTACTACAAAAATAAACATTTGTTAAACACATGTTTAACACTGTCTAAAATTTACATCCAATCTATAACATGCTACCACGTTATCCAATTGCAGCATGTCATTTGTTAAATTTCAATTTTAGCCCGTGTTTAATTAAACACACGTCTAAATTTTTTAAGCTATTGAAGTAAGTTTTTTTTCATAGATTTTGTAAAAAGTGCTCAAACGTAGTTATTTGTAATTCTTGGATTGATATACTAAAAAAGTATAACTTTTTTGGGCGTACATGTACTTTACACTCTTTTTTTTGTTGTAAGGCGGTATATATCTAACTTTTCTGTCATGCATTTTTGGCAAAAAAAACTGAATGTGAAGCAAAGATTCTAAGCCCGACCAAACATGTAAGACCTTAAAAAGCTAAGGGTCAGCAAGTATTGCAGAAATTTTTATAAAACTCTTATAACAACAGTCGAACATTAGATAAAATTTTATTAGCCTGCCATATTAGTTATCGATATTTTTAATCTGTATTTAATTTAATATCAGCATTTTTCTGTATGTTGTATATAATTTTTAGAACAATATAAACTTGATGTCATCTATTATTTTAGTAAACTTTGCAGATGTTTAATCCCTTTAAACCCTTCCTACAATTCCAATGTTTCTAAACCTCAAAACAAGGCGTGTCTCTGAAACTTCAACTCAAAACAAAAAAAATATAAAAAAGATCCAAAATCGTTAAAAATCAGTTTCATTAGAATTCATTTCGCAATGTGAAATATTTTGGTTTATGTAACATAACAACATAACATGTATTGAATACATTTATATATGTAAAAGTCTCCTGTATGTGTGTTTGTCACCCAACACGAACAGTTTATCTGCGTTGGTTGAAACTATGTATATTTCAATGGGTTCCTGGATGGTTTGGCACCACAATTGGTCTCAGTCCGTCAAAATAAGGCGGTACAAAGTTCGCCGGGTCAGCTAGTGCTAATATTTATGTCAAATTCAAAAACGAAGCTATGCCAAATTGCGGCAAAATTCACACAAGAGTGAGGCATAATGATCCAACTTTTAAATATTATAATGCGAAATTAATGTTAATATAACCGCATGTGGTAGACGAATTAACATGATCTGTTGTATTTCAGTTTGCGCTTAGATAACAAATCTGTTGTATTAACATAATTATATCTTGTGAGCAATTTATTCTTATAATTACAGATGTAATATGAGGACTAGAAACCCAATTTTGCGAAATGAAAGTCTCAAATGTTATAGTTTTTGTTTGTTTTTTTTTCTTTCTGGTTAATAGTCTGTGGTGGTCGGCGAATGGTTGAAAACATTAATACCGCTAGAAGTACTTTGGCCTTTACTTTGATTAGTAATAGTCGGTATGTCATTATTAGGAACGATTTTAAATACGGAGTTGTTTAATTACAAATGTGATTTTTCTATATTGACACCAAGCTATTATGGCCGGTTTGACGTTTACCTTTAAGTAAACATTTATAAAGTCATTATATTATTACTTTTGATAAGCTATTGCTTACAATACTATTTATAAATACACAAAAATATAAATTCGACAAGCATTTAGTTAAACCTTTTTAAATACTAAATTTTCATTCACGACTATTGTAATGTGTCAAACGGATCATCGTAGCGTGCCGGTAGTATAAAAAAAACGACCCACGGTATTGGACTGGAGCCCAAACAGTGATGGGTTTGTCACCTACCTATACGTACGTTCGGCTGATCGTGGTTGTCTGGTTATACCTCTGCCTATATGCTTCGGGATACGGGCGTGAAAATGTTTTAGTTTGCGCAAGGATCATGGAGTATTTGGGTCAGTTGACTTAGCTGTATATGAATAGCATGTTGCTTTTTATCGTAGACCAAATAATGCGATCGTAATAATATTCGAAGCAAAGATAAAATATGCGAGTATTTAAAGTATCACAAACATTTTGGATTTACCAATGAAATGTATTTATGAGAGATATAAGTATTTTAATATACTTTTCTTAAAGAATACGTAACGTTAATGTAGAACAAAGCGAATAGTATCATTGAAATTTAATTTTATTCATACATCATCATAAATTAATTAGATAATTTTGATAACATTTTATACAGAAAAACAGGAAATACTACGCTAAATTTCACATATAGCCGGATTATGCAATACAGCTGCAAATAATATCTAAATGGAAAGTGATTTTTGCATTTATGTGAATTCTGGCTACAGTGATAACGTCGTACGTAATATTTAAGATTTTGAAGCAGTAAGTTTATGGGCATTGAAGTAGGGGAGAGCTACATTATAGTAGGATAGCTCAGGATACTGCTCAGGTTAGGTGCTCAGGTTAGTCACTCATGTATTGGGGACCTGTTTTGTCGCATAAATAAAAAAAAACATCTTCACGCCCATATCCCCAAAGTGGTAGTTAAAGTCACTTCTGGGGCACCTACGACGAAGACGCTGTGTTCCAGAATGTGACAAGTGGCAAGCCTGTCGCTAATCGGACACATACCCAGCCATAAACAACGTTGTTTTTTATTACGAAAATATAAAACATACAATTTTGGTTTGTTGCCCAACCCGGGGATCGAACGCGGGACCTTAAGAAGTAAAGTCCAACGCCAGACCTCTAGACCACAGAGGAAATCGTCCGAAGATAGGATTAAAGGAAAAAGGTCTTTTATAGATGATCAAGTCTAATATAATGTAGAGGTCAGAGCTTGGAATTTTAAAGTAAAATTATTTTGTCTCGTCGAATAAATGGACATTATTTAGTTTAAAGGGTTGAACGTAATATCAAAATAGGCAGAAAAATATAAATTAAATAACATACAGCGGTTATTTAAAATTTTCAATATTCAGAAATGTTTATAAAATTCGTCTAACGTCAAAACATTTATTAAATACAGATGAATTTTTTTTATTCAATTATAACATTTGGGATGAAAAACGGTTTTTTCGATTATTAAAAATCACAAACATATAATAGAAAAGCATTGTTAACCTCATTATTTTATGTCAAACTAGTAAGGTTAAGTTGTAATTTAAAGTGGAACACGACCACAACAAGAACTGGTGTGCGTTTAAGACGGATGATCACTACCATCACATTTGCTAAATTAAAGCAAAACACATTATAGCACTAAATTATAGCGCCAAATTTAAACATCACTTTTGGCCCAAATCAGACTTTAAATTGGCGAAGTTAACAAAAGATTTCAATAAAACTCATCCGTAGGTTTAAATATCATTAGTTACTTTTATCTTAAAAGTATTAATAAATTATAAACATATAATTCCTCCTAAAACATATTCGATATATTCGTCGTACATTTTAAGTTAAAGCAGCATAGTGATTAGTGTATTTAAAAATACATATTTTCGAAAGTGCTGGCCAATTATTAACACAAAATCTTCTAACAGCCAGATTGTGATTCAACCTAGCATAATATATCCATGTTATACTGGTGGTATCGTCCATAAGACGGCAGTTTTGTCTGCTGACGTTGAGAGGAATGAGAAGTCGTCTGGGTGCCATCTTGCAGAGATAACCTTATCCGGATGACGGGCAACGGGTACACTTGGCAAAGAACACGTGAGGTCGCCTGTTGAAAAAAAAACAGAGTTATTATACACATTTCCATCGTCGGCAATTATACTCTATTTTTTTTTAACAAACGAGTACCAAAAATTGTACTGCTTGCTTCTGGTCCACATGATAAACATCAAGTTCATTTCAATTCTCCAGAACGCGCTTTTACTATTTGACAATGAGAACAAAGACGTAGTTCCCGCCCCTTATAACGCTACATCTCACTTTTTCGGTGCGATATATGCGAGGGATATGCTTAGTACTCGCTTATTAAAATAAATAATTATACACATACGTATTCTTAAATAAATAATTAAGTGCAGTAAAACTGCAGAAACCGACTTCCAAGTATCACGTCGCTATTTGATAATTTCATCATTATGGAGGTCGTCAAGATAAGAGAAAAAATGTATGCATTATTAGGTAGAACTCCAGTCGGATTATAATAAAATTTATATGATACCATCACAGAATATTGACCTTCATCTATGAAAAATACGATTCCAATGTTCAATTTGCAATCATGAAATCGAGATTCAAAGGTAACATCCCTAATGAGTCATACACTGGTAAAAGAAAGACACCCCCGATCAGTCCAAGGTACCAAAATGGGACAGGTACCAAGCCTATCGTCAATCGCGCACCTAACCAATCGAGGGAAATGTTGTATTATATATAAAATTTAAAAAACATTATCAGACCGGACCACTAAACCACAGAAGCGATTCCTTTACTTTTGGACAAAAACAACCTAAACCGTCCATCCCGAACCGGGATCCGAACCAACTATTCTTAAACTTTAACATCAATGACAAAAGAGACAGTGATATTTAGCCGTAGTAAAAAAAAAACATTATTTTAAAAGTCACTTTAGATAATGACTTTTTCTGCACTTGACATTAAATATAACAAAGGACTTTTGGAATTTAAGGCTGCCTTCATTTCTCTGTGTTACGGTGCATTCACAACGCAGTTGTATTTAATTAAGAAACATAAATTATTAACGTGAAATTCCTGCACTTTTGCGACCGTTTTTATATGGTAGGATAGAGGAAACTGTCAAGGCTCTCCTACTGGTAAGAAACAATCACAAACTAGCGACACCATAAATGCTTTGGGTGCGTCGCTGTCTGGTAGTCTCGATGGAGTTTTAAGGTACTCCAAGGTTCAACCTAGTATTATAGTCCTTATTACAATGTGATATAGTCTATAACATCAACTTAATTTTACTCCTAAGTTAGTCCATGCTTATTAATAAAACGGTAAGTGTACAAATCTACCGACTTCACAACCCTGAACCGGATCATGTCAAAATAAAAACATGATTCCTCCCCGGGCAAATTGCTGCACAGCACTCTATTACCACTGGTCTTGTCTGGTCTAGCAAGAAGTATTATTAAAAAACCAGGCAGCAAAAATGACCTTTAAAAATGGAAATTAAAAGCCTTTATTTTGATATCCCAGTCATCGGTTTTGGTTAAAAAAAAAACCTCCCAAAATGAAGTAAAAAATCCACCATTTTTTCTAATACCCAGTGCCACTCGCGCTATTAAGATTATTCTAGCTGTTTTTTCTTCGTCAGGTTAATACAGCAAATTGTAGAAATATACAGGATGACATTTAAAGTATCAGCCAAATTTTGAGAAACGATTCGGAATCATTAACACTTTCGATCTATCAAGTAATTAAAAAAATCAAATTATACTAATTTTTATCCGACGCTTTTTAGATTAAGATGCATGGATGTGATTTTTTTATGATATTGGAAGGCAAACATGGATACGGATTTCCTGATGGTAAGAAATTCTCGCCGCCTAGAGACACCAAAGGTGGTAATGGTGCCTTGCCAACCTGAGGCCGGGATGTTAGGCCTCCCCTCCAAACCGGAACACGTCATGACGTTATGGCAGCAGGAATATGTAAGGCGGTGGTACCAATACGGTTGAGTCGTTGCGAAACTCTGCCATCTAGTCAGATGTCACGGTGTTAGTGACGGTAAGCCTATATTCGCCTTTTACGAGCTGCCTGGCAGAAAGGCAGATGGTCTATTCTGCAAATGAGCCCGGACCGACCGACCCACCGACCGCAGTCGCATTTGCAGGCTGGTGACGTCACGAATCGTACTAAATACGACATAGGATGACAAGTGAAGCCTATTTGCATACTGTTTTAAATGGATGTTTAGAAAAGTAAATATTACAATCTAGCAATAACATTTGAAATGCCATTTAAGCCTGTACCCCCTCATATTAAAATTTGGCCGGTCCTTTGAAAGTAGCCCTGTAAAGGCTGTGGATCCCTACCAGGACAAGTGCTGCACGACACTCTCCCACCAGTAGTTTTCTTGATGACCCATTTAATTTTTGTTAGCTTCTTATGAACAGCCTGACAGAAACGGACCCAACATGGGCCAATGGAGATTTAATTTTTTTTATATCGTGTTTTCAGGTTATGGCCGAGACATGTAAACATTTAACATTAATAACAAATAAATTCTCTTGTATCAAATGTAGTCCTATATTTTGTTTGTTAAGTTGCTTCACACAAAACAAAACAAAGTTATAAAAACTTATGTATGCACCTTTATGTAAAGACAGTTCCTAATTTATGGATCTAAGCCGGACTTTCAGTGCTCAGTAACCGACAATTTTGACGTCCATTATTCGTTGTTTTAGTCTACTTTTGATGCTCCAGTAATGATAGTTATTTCGCTATTGAATAATTTAAATTTAATACACACTTTTTTTTACACAGTAGTAAATTTTCGCATGGCATGTTTGTATGATTAGAAATGCAAACAAGCCGCCGACACGCCTGGCGAACTTCCATTGCTGTATATGCAAATGGGATTACCGTTTCAAAACGCCAATAAGCGTTGCTTTACAACGCTGTTTTTTTTTTGCAGAAACTCAGACAAAAATAAATATAAAAAATAAGCGTATACGAAAAATCTATGATACATAAAAACTTTTTATATTTGCGTGTTACATAATTTACTCTTTTCGCCATTACGTATTTAAAGGAGAAATTTAAATTTTCCGACAGCGAGATTATTTTTTTTAAATCAAATGATAATATCATTTCTCGTCAAGTAACCTCTCGAAATACTAATTTATTGTATTCGATCTTTTGCTTCGCTATCAGGAAATTTTTGAAACTAGCTCCCGGTAGAAGCCTGTTTTCCAAGTATCAACATATTTAAAAATATATTTTAAAGTCACTTCCAACGTTCTCTCTGATTTGGTTAGTTTCCATTGTCATAACAATAATTTAATTACAGTTGGGAGTGTTTTTGCGTTCCAATTTTTTCGTGTATTATGAGAGCAAAACTTTTTTTTCGCTGATTTTTTGATAAGGCCACCTTTGTAAATCATTTAGTTATTAAGATTTATTTTACGTATATTTTACATATAGGTACATATAAACCAATGCCACTTTTAGTTGTAATTTTATAAAACAAAAACGGGCTCACCTATCCAAACCAAATGTTTAGGCTTAGTTCGGACTATTCAGTAGATGGTTTATGTGAAGTTTGCGTGAAATCGGTCGAGCGGTTTTTCATTTATCACATTTTTTAATGAATTCAATAAAATGATCCGCCATTTTATAAATGGTATTTTTCAGTCAAATCAGTCATAAATGGGTATTTTTCAGTCAAATTTAAACTTTTTCAGATGTGGATTGTGGCGTGATACTGAAACTTTTTCAGTTTTTTTTTTGTTTTGTTGTGTTGTCACTCATGCGGTCATATACGTAGCGAAGCAAGTAAAAGGCCGCTAGTTTTTCATATATTTGGTGAACAATAAAGAATAATATTCTACTCTAAAACTACTACAATCATGAATGGCTTTTGATTATTCTATTCTCTTGAGGTAGGTCATGATTCCGATCTTTTCCATATCGATTAAGATCCGACGAATGGTTTTTGAGTTATAATTAATGATGCATTTTTTTTGTTTTAACTACATAAAAATACAACCGAATGCATTTTTTTTTTGCATTTTTAATGTACTTAGATTATCTTGTTATCTTCGATCGTGAGTATTTAAAAAAAGGGTTATGTATGTTAAGGCTTCAAAATAAAACATATTATTAACAAAACATATATTTTTTTTGGATCACTAAATATTACTTTCATTTTGTTTAATCAAATTTTTTAATACTATGTTTAGATAAAAACTGTCATATTGTTATGCTTCACACCGCACCTATAAAGCCACAGTACAATATATTTCTTATGTATATCTAATGAAATACAAATGTTATAGGCAGTGTTAATAAAATTATGTCGGTACTTGTTATACTGTCCACAAGGTAATAATTACTATTAGCAATTTAGAAAAGTTTCGCAGTATCAGTACGAAGTTGTTATTCCGATCCTGTGGTAGTTTTACACTAATATCTTCAGGCCTGTATCCCCGAAGAGTAAGACAGAGGTACAATCAGGGCATCAATAACTAACCGAAGACATTAAGTTCCACAATGTGATAGAGGGCTAGCCTATCGCCAACCGGTTACATATACAATCCCGGGAAATTTATTATTTTTTATAAGAAAATTAAGAAGACACATTTTCTTTTGGTTGCCCTATCTGGCGACCGAACCCGATCCCTCATGAAGTCAAGTCCTAAGAGGAACGATAGACGGCAGTATACCGAATAAAAGCGATTAAAGATACCAATATCGACGCGCACTAGTGAATAGTAACACTTATAATATGCTCTACGTGAAAGTTTTAAATATTTTAAGCGTAGCAAACCTGCAAAAAAACCGGGAGCAATTTCAATATTACGAGATCAAAGTACCTGAATTTTTTTTTGTCAATCATTGAAATTTTCTTAAACAGATCAAGACTTGGTGGCAATCGGATTATCTCGTTAACGCTCTTTAAAATGTGAGAGTAAGAGTATATTCACGCCCATATCCCCGAAGAGGTAGGCAGAAGCACAACCAGGGCACCCACGACTAGCCGAAGACATTAAGTCCCACAGTGTGATAGGTGGCAAGCCTATCGCCAACCGGACACATTTCCAATCCCGAGCAACATTTTTCTTATTAGAAAATTGGAAAAACCTAATTTTATTTTTGTTGCCCGACGCGGGATTCGTACCCGGGACCTCATGTAGTCAAGTCCAAAAATTGAACCGCTAGACCACAGAGGCGAAAAAATATAAATATAAATGGATTTTTTAACATTGGTCCCAAATTTCGGAAAGATCGAGTAGAGTACACAGTCGGGTCTCGATAAAATTAATATCGGACAATTTAGGAATAATTACATCAACTCTATAACGGAACCATCAAGTCGGTTTATTATTGTCCGTGTAACAAACATACAGAAAAGTATTTAAAAAACATAGTTTACTTGATAGCCTTCTCTTTTTCAAGTCGGTTAAAAAATGGTAATTTAGGGTTGCAATATTAAGTTTTTTTCTGTATGTAAGACAAGGGGATAGATTGGCTATCAGACGAAAACAGTCCGTTAAGTGGCCTAGATAAAAACAAACTCACAAGTGTAAGACTTGTTTACACAAGCGGTGATAAATAAAATGTATAAATATGAATACCAAATTTGCCATACTTTCTAGACGGCAGTCGTGGCCGAGCGGTTAAGGCGTCTGACTAGAAATCAGATTCCCTCTGGGAGCGTAGGTTCGAATCCTACCGACTGCGAATATATTTTTTTTAATAACAAACATTTTATTTATAAGATTAAGCAAAATAAAACATAAAAATATAAGATTGACAAATTGTGAGTAAAAATAAACATGTCTTCAAAAAACTCTATAGAGTCACCAAATTGTTTAGTATTATATAGTAGAAGTTTATATTAATAAGTAGGTATATTAGAAAACTTAATACAAATGGGTTGCTTAAAAAATCCTGGATAAAATATTTTAACTTACTTATTACTGAACAGTAAGGGAGTGAATATAACTATTATTATCAAAATCTAATATTAATTTTATACAGAGAAAATAAATATTTTTTTTTGTTTGAAATGAACAACTCAAACAGTCGTTTAACATTTAAAAAAATATTACTAAATGAGTATCATCCATACTAATTAATATTATAAATGCGTAAACCTGTCTTTCGGTATATTACGATTTGACGTAAAAGCCGCTGGACTTATTTCGATTTAATTTAATATGCATAATATAGTTCTAGACCCAAGTTTAAACATAGACTACTTTTTATGCGAAAATCAAATCATAAAAGTATGAAAAACTGTTATACGTTTGTATGTAAACTACAAATTTTCTTAAATTTTTGGGAATATGTTTTTCATTTTTATTATTATATAGCCTGTCTTTAATTTGTTGTCCTCGAGGAGAAGGGGATATTTGTTACATAATTTGGGAGTTATATACTCTTGTTCTTTGTCCATAATAATTTTTGGCAGTGTTTTCAATCAATCTTTTGTTTTTGGAGATTCTAGTATTATAATTAAATATAAATATATAAATAAAACTTCCAAAAATATTCATATTTTTAAAGAAAGAAATACTTGTACTGTTTTACTTATCACTTATAATGTATTACTTTGTAATTAGTACCCGGTTTCGCTTATATAGCATCATCAGGGCTAAAACTTAAAACTTGGTTGAGTAGTTTAAGTTTTAGCCCTGATGATGCTGTATAAGCGAAACCGGTAGGCTACTAATTACAACGTAATAAATTATA
>NJDC01003695.1:36324-79942 GCA_002245475.1 Calephelis virginiensis
ACTGCCGGATACAAACATGGCACCGCCCCAGTTGTATAGAGACAACACGTGGCCAGAGTGTCCGCTTAGTGCCTGTGGACAACACGTCATAAATATAACTAGTGGTCGCCCATTGGTCAAAATTCGACCATAATAAAATAAAAGTATCTTCACGCCCATATCCCCGAAGGAAGAGGCACAAACAGGGCCACCCAGGGCACCCACGATTAGCCGAAGACACTGAGCCCCACAATGTGATAAGTAGAAAGCATATCGCAAACCGAGCACGTATCCAATCCCGGGCAACATCATTTTTATTAGAAAATTGAAAATACACATTTTCTATTTTTTTGTTGCCCGACCCGGGAATCCATCCTGGGACCTCAAGAAGTCAAGTCCGACACCGGACCGCTAGACCACATAGAATAAGTTATTCAATATAACTTATTTTTGATAAGAACGCCATCTTAATTTATCAAGACCAGCTACTTTGATTTCAAAC
The DNA here is from genome assembly GCA_002245475.1 of Calephelis virginiensis. Classification (NCBI taxonomy): domain Eukaryota; kingdom Metazoa; phylum Arthropoda; class Insecta; order Lepidoptera; family Riodinidae; genus Calephelis; species Calephelis virginiensis. Next base: position 36,806 of record NJDC01003695.1, read on the forward strand.
TTTATGGATAAAGTTTGTGCGCCATCTGTGATATTTTATCTTTGTCATCATATTTGCGTGTGTCAAATGTACGGTAGTATGTGTAATATTTTGTTGTTTGATTTGATGCACTATATAAGAATTATTTTTAAATATTAGCGTTTTGCACTTCTCCTACACATGAACTATAAATGTGCAAAATTTCATACCCCTCCGTCTGCGCAATTTTAGTAAAAAGGGGTCTCAAATTTGCTTCGCGTACATTCGAAATTTTGTCAGGGAATTAAGTTTCTTAAAAAAATCGAACGCAGCAAATTCATACAAGTCCATGAACCTACCTATAATCTAGATTTTTTTACGTATAGAATTCGAGTTTTGTATGATTGAATTTTTTTTTTGAAATTATGAAAAGGTATACCGTAAAGAATTCCTCGTGTATGTGTCGGACCATGACACTTTCATTAAATTATTTCTGTAATCTTAATAATACAATACTAAAAGTAATAATCACCTAAACGTATTAAATATTAGCCGAACCGGCGAACTTCGTAAAGCTATGCAATACAAATGGTTTGTATTTCCTTGCAATTTTCCCGGTTTTTTTTTTCATATGAACCTTCTGACAGTAAATAAGACAGCAAAAAAATGTTCAGCAAAATTGATCCAGCCGGTCATCCGTGATGTGATAACCAAGGGAAATAACTGGATTCATTTTTATGAATAAACTAGCAGCCCACCTCTGCTTCGCACGAGTATAAAATATACATATAAACCGCCCTCTGCAATCACTTTATCTTTTAAAAAAAGACGGGTTGCACTCCGGGAGTGCCGGCAGTAGTGAAAACTTGAATCTTAACGTTGTGCCTTTTTGATATTTTGGAATGGTTATGGAATACGTTTATAATTTTGGACGAATTGCTTAAATTATCACTATGGAAGTACTGTCAATTAAGCACAAATACTATTTTCATATCAATAATCTGCGTTTGGCTTGATAAAAACTCGCTAAAGTAAGACTACGTGACGGCTAGGAGCGTCGTCAAATTATCCGTGCAATGAACATTGCTCGTCTACACATAAAGCTTATTTTCAAGATGGCACAAATAGAGCAATGTCTGTTGATATTATACATATCTGCTATCTGTGAGAATGCAATGGTAGGTATATTGCGGAGTATTATCCAGTACTCATCCTATATTCTTCGGAAATATCTAAGCAATACAAAAACAGCAATGAATCTACGTTTTAGTTTAGATCTCGCACCGTCTTATTCGCGCATCCGCATTGCGCCATCTTAGGTTCTGACGATCTGACGCGAGTTTAGAAGTTTTTACTCATTCCAAAAAAAGCCGCTAAAGAAGTTTTCACTTCAAAAATCGCATTAAAATCCGTTGCGTAGTTTTAAAGATTTAAGCATACAAAGGGACATAGGGACAAAGGAAGCGACTTTGTTTTATACTATGTAGTGAAGATGTGCAAACACCGATTTCGTAAAAAATATGATCATCGACAGTTTCAAAGTTAGAAAAATTTCATCACAAACAGGACTTGAACCTGCACCCTCCCATTTCTCGATGTCGAATTCTCTAACCATTTGAGATATCGTGGATTCAGCTCCTGCGGTGAAATTTTCAATTACATTCTTACCGATTACATCGGTAGCCCTATCGATCGATAGTCAGTTATCCTACAGGAACACAGTTTTATGTAACAGTATTATTAAATGAGCTCATAATTGCAGATGAAAATCACATTTCATATTCAGCATGACTTTAATTTGAACACTTGTGTTTTTAGCCGTGCTTGGAATAAATTTTCACAAATTTCAAGGGGTGAAAAATTACACATCAGGCAGGATTTGAGCCTACACCCTTTCGTCGCTCGCTGACGAACGTTAACCATTTGAGCAACCAATTCAACACATGTGGTGAAATTTTTAATTCGTGTCCTACCGACTGCGTTGTTCTATAGCTACTAGGGCCATTCAGTAAATTTTTAGCCTAAGAAAAAATAAAGAAAATTTTAAGAAAGTAAAGATTTATTTTTCAACATAGTCTCCTTTCAATTCAATACACTTGGACCAGCGATGCTACAACTTTTTTAACCCGTCAAAAAAATTAGATTTCCCGAGGTCTAAGATAGCCCTCTGTGGCGGCGATGACCTCATCATTCGACCCAAATCTTTTGCCGGCGAGTGACTTTTTCAGATTTGGGAACAAGAAAAAGTCGCATGAAGGCAAGTCTGGAGAATACGGTGGATGAGGCAGCAATTCGTAGCGCAATTCGATCAATTTGGCCATGACAACGGCGGAGGTGTGAGTCGGTGTTGTTGTCTGGTGTGAGCAAACGCGGCACGCATCGCGTCGACAACTTTTTCATACCCAATTCTTCATGCAGAATATGATGCACTGTCCCATCTGCGATGCCTACAGACTCAAGACACAGTCTAAGAGATCTGCCTCAGCTATCTCGTGAATCTTCAGTCGCCGGTCTGCCAACACGAGATCGTGGATTTTTTTACGTTTTCTTCTGTAGTAGCTGTTTTCGGTGCACCTGGGCGTGGCTCATAAACAATTATATAACAATTCGATCAATTTGGCCATGACAACGGCGGAGGTGTGAGCCGGCGCGCTGTCGTGGTGGAACAGCACTTTTTTTTATGCCAAATGGAGCCGTTTTTTTTTCAATTCGGCGTCGAATCTGCTAAATATATCATAATAGTAGATCCCCGTGATTGTTTTGCCCTTCTGGAGGTAATCGATGTAAATCACACCTTGTGAATCCCAAAAACCACTGGCCATCACCTTTCCTGCCGATTGAACAGTCTTCGCCTTCTTTGGAGCACGTTCGCCGGGTAAAGTCCACTGTTTCGACTGTTCCTTGGTCTCTGGTGTGTACCAGTGAACCCATGTTTCATCGACGGTCACAAAACGACGCAAAAACTCCGCCGGGTTGCGTTGAAACAGCGCCAAACATGTCGCCGATGTGGTCTCACTGTTGCGCTTGTTGTCTGGTGTGAGCAAACGCTACACCCATCGCACCGACAACTTTTTCATACCCAATTCTTCGTGCAGAATATGATGCACTGTCCCATCTGCGAATATCTGAATCTGCTATCTCGTGAATCTTCAGTCGCCGGTCTGCCAACACGAGATCGTGGATTTTTTTCACGTTTTCTTCTGTAGTAGCCGTTTTCGGTGCACCTGGGCGTGGCTCATCAAAAACCGACGTGCGGCCACAAGCAAACTCGTTGAACCAATTTTTGATGGTCGCCATCGAAGGAGAGTCACCGTACACAGCATCCAAGCGCTCTTTGATTTCGCTGCGCGTTTTCCCTTCCAAAAACAAGAATCTAATCACCGAACGATATTGTTCTTTTGCCATTTTTGCAAAACCGACCGACACGCTCGCTTCCAAAGGCTGTCAAAACAAAACAAATGAAGGGAAAAAACTGAAAACTACTTGATAGACTTCAAAAAGTATTTACTGCACGATAGTAAAACTCTTTTGTAACAACAACGCCATAGGGCGATGAGGATAAGTAATTATTGAAGGCCCCTCGTACAAAGCTTTTTGTAATCACAGAGCTCCTACTACGAGTTTACAGCTTTTCAAGTTTGCTATACTTGCTAGCGTCTATGCAAATTATTTGTATGGAAACTTTAAACAGCGCCTCTACCGGTAACTAAGAGAATATTTTTTTAGAAGAAAAGCGCTATAGATTTTGATATGTTAATTACCGTACGTAATCTAGACCAAGCTTATGTACAAACTCATGGTTAATTAAATGAATTGAATTGTCATGATAAATTAAATTTATTTTTGCAGATGGCTGTTTAACGTGAATTTTTTTCTTAAAAAATTTACAAAAATTGACTCAAGCACGGGTCAAACTCTAAAATTAAACATTTTAAATATAATTATATCTACATGTTGTGGTCTTTATCCTAGCGTAGTGTAAAAGGGTCTCCGAAACAGACTTGTTCGCATAGCGATATACAAAAAAATTTCTTAGTCATAAGAAAAACCAATTTCCCTCTAAAACAAACTACAGTGCCGCCAACTATTTGTTCAGTAGTCCAAGTCGGTACTGTATCGCTAATTCGTGAAACATCATTCTTCTGTCAGTTTCTGAAATGTAAGCACCGAAAATGGATTTTCCACCGCTACATTTTATTATTTTGTTATTACCATTGCTATTTTTAACCGACTTGGAAAATAGGAGGAAATTATGTGTTCGACTTCTAGTTTTTTTTATTGTTAATCGATTTCACTGTAATTTCTGAACCGATTTTAAAATTTCTTTTTATATTTGAAGCGTAATTTCCAAGTAATCCCATTGTCATCAAGACCTGATGATGCCATCCAAGGTATATAGAGTAAAATACTTGATTTGATTGTACTTATTGAAATGGAAGTCTATTTTTAGTAGTTTTTATGACTTTCAATTGTCTAGGTACAATTCCTACAGAGAAACACTAAACGCTTTGCTTTATCACAAAAAAATATTTAGAGGCCTGTTTGGCTAAACACTATTTAGAATTAACATCCAACCGTTTTTCCCCGTGTTGGTCCGGGCTTATTTGCAAAATAGACCATCTGCCTTCCTGCCAGGCAGCTCGTAAAAGGCGAGCATAGGCTTACCGTCACTACCACCGTGACATCTGACTAGGTGGTAGAGTTTCGCAGCGACTCACCCGGATTGGTACCACCGCCTTACCTATTCCTGCCGCTTTAACGTCATGGCGTGTCCTGGTTTGGAGGGTAAGGTAGCCGGTAAACTTACTTTTGCTCGAGGCCGAACATGCCGGCCTCATGCTGGCAACGCACGATTACCACCTTTGGTGTCTCTAGGCGGCGTGAATTTCTTACCATCAGGAAATCCTTCTGCTTATTTGCCTTCCAATATCATAAAAAAAACCCGATAACAATGCTACACGTATAAGGCGTCTTAGCATGTAATTGATAAACCCGTGCTCAACGGGCGTTTACTTTTGTTGAAGTAAGACGCTGTTTTACTGAACAGTTAAGTTGGTGGTACTATACAAAAGCTTTACAGAGTAAAAAATTAAAAAAAAAATCTTACCTGGAAGGGTTTGCCAGTGGCACAATCAGTGACGTATATTTTGCAGTCGCCGGCCCCACCGCTCACCAATAAGCTAGTTTTGTTGGATGTGTCCTCTATGAAACAAACGTCGCGAACTGTGCCATCATGCATTGTCAGCTCCACCTGCACACAAAAATGTATAAATAAGTATGGACAAAGAAATAAATATAAAGAAACAAAAAAAAATGTCGCCACGTTGTATTTTTTATTGGTTCAGGTCCACTGCGTAGGAAAGACCGTCTACATCTCTACCTGACAGCATTAAACAGCGTAAACGAGCGTAGGTCAAATGGGCCATTACAAACAAAGCCTTTACTTGTAGAGTGCAATAACTTGCCCGGTTAGAGATCCAACTCCTTACCCATTCCTGCCACCATAATGATACTGTTGGATTCTGCTTTGGAGGGTCAGGTAGCCAGTTGACTCGCACAACAGGTCTAATATCGAAGCCACAGGACACACACGTAACATCTATGATGTCCATATGCTACAGCTGTCACTTACCATCAGGAAAGCTGTGTGTCAGCTTGCTTTCTTATCAAATGCAAAATACCATGATTATTCATTATAATACGACTTTACACATAACACCAAAATCACATTTTAGGATAATGACAAAAGTTTATTCTAAAAAGAAACTAAGTACATTATGTCTGTGAATCCTGTAAACATAACGTTCATACACAAGGAATTCATACCGAGAATGGTGTGAAGACAGAGGAAAGGATGCCAGCCTTTCGTGTACGTGATTTTATGCCACAAGTACCTGCCCTTCCGGCTGCTCTTCCGGGATATCTTCTCTCACAAAGTGGAAGAGGAACAAGACAATAGGAGGGTAAAGAATTGGTATTGATCCAGACGAATCGTAGCTGACTTCGTATCATATTGTGACGTTGGTAATAGTATATAATTAGTAACTAGCTGTGCCCGCGACTTTGTTCGAGTGGAATTTAACAAAAAGTCGAAAATAAAAATAGCCTAAGTTAGTCAGCATCGGTCCAGCCGTGAAAGAGATTACCCGGAACAAACAGACAGACAAGCAAACATTTTAAAAAACTGTTATTTTGGTGAGCCGCATATACATTCATGTGCATGTAGTATAAGTCATTTTAATATTAAAACAGACACTCCAAAGTTTATTTAATGCTAAATATAGATGTACGGCTATTAGCTCGAATGAAATATAAATAAATACATTTTATCTTGTACGAATAATAATATTCAAATAATATCTTCACGCCGTATCGAAGAGGTAGAATGAGTTACAACTGTGTATGTGTATAGTGGGAGTCCTCCCACTACTTTAGACATTTTTTTTACCCGACTCATTTTTTTATATTTTACTGATGATAATAAAAAAAACGTGAAACCGGCCTATGTGTATGTTAGTGCCACTTAGCACTGATACTCTCTACCTACCATGAAAGAGTTTTGCCGTGAAGATACCTACGAGTAATAATTTCCATTATTCGTTTTCTTCAGAATTTTTATTTTCATCAGTAAAAGTAATCAGGAAACCGCAATTTGTAATGATGCTATGATTATATTTTTATCAGCTCAGCATACAAAGTCAACCTTTCTAAATCGCATCTTTTTCTGATAAGACATTAATTACGTAGAAAATTTCCGTATAACCATACAATCAGATACTATTTCTTGTGAATACGTACTCATACATGTTTATACGAAATTGTTATATTGCTCTCGCATAACAAGTAAAAGTTACTGCAATATACGTAATGAATGGTCGGGACATAGTACGAGTTTCTTAATTAGTTTCTTTATATGTTCAAAACAACGCCCAGGCTGCCTTTTTAAAGCAAATGTCAAGTTCGTATAAAATGTATATATATATATATATGTGTGTGTGCGTGTAGCTAATAGTGGGTGCCCTGGTAATACCTCTGACTACACCTTTGGGGATATGGGCGAGAAGATACTTTATTTCTACATATATATAAAAATCAACTGCTGTTCGCTAAAACTCGAGAACGGCTGAACCGATTTGTCTAATTAAGGCTTCGAATCATTTGTTCAAGTTCAAGAAAGATTTAAAAGATAAATAAAACTAAATACTATCAAAAAACTTGAAAAAAAACATTTTTATTTTTCCCATACAAACTGAAAGGGGGGAATACAATTATTATAATTTGTTTAATACATTTATAAAATTAATTTATAATATATCATATAGGTGAGACCATAATACAGGCCGAGGGATAACGTATATCGACAATCTATAAGGCTAGAATTTGATTCCAAATGGGAACATTTGTATGATGAATATAAATAAATGTCTGTGTTTCCGGGTTTGAGATTAATTAAATTTTGTCCGGTATTTCCATGTATAGTACAAGAATTCATAAAAAAGACTATTAGTAGTCAATACTTAGGTATTGACTAATACCTATAAGACAAACACATAATTTGGCTACTTTAAATTAGCTGTTATTTTTCCAGGGACATAATTATTTTTTCGAAAGTTTATTATGACTGACTTTGACTTGGAAATATTATGTGTATTCTGGTAAATTACTATTTTGACACATACTCGTACAAAACCTGGATACAATTGTGTTTAAAAAAACATTTGTGTATGAGTATGTGTCGTCACCAACAAATAAATATCAATTTTAATTGAAATGTAAAAAAAAAAACGACATTAAGGCGAACGTAACGCAAAAGCGGTAGTGAAATAAACTGTTGCGAAAACTCACATTCAGTACAGCGTTAGCCAATTTAATCAAGCGTTCACATTAGCGATTGCTGTCGTCGCGTTTTTGTACTCATATAATACTTTATTAGGCACTAGCTGAACCGCCGAACGTTGATCTGAATGAATATTGATTTTTTTCATATCAACTTAACACTAAAAAAAAGTATTTTAAAAAATTGGTCCGTTAGTTCATGCGTGACGCAATGACCAAGGTAAAAGGAGATTTCATTTTTATAAATACGACTAGCTCGACCCAGCTTCGCACGGGTGGACAAACTTCTATGCAATTATAAATATACTTTTTCCCGTGCTGCCCCGAGTTCGCTGAGTAGAATATACCATCTGCCTCTCTGCCAGGCAGCTAGTAAGAGGCGGGCACTGGTTAAAATATAGGTCATCACTAACAAGATCACTGCTGGTAGATTGCTGTACAGCATCTTGTCCGGGTATTACTGCCACCATAATGTCTCTATCATATTTCGGTCCGGAGGATAGGGTAACCATTAGACTTGCACGATAGGCCTTCCATCCTGACCACTGGACAGCGACATCTGTAACTTCTGTGGTGTCTATAGACCACGGTTATCTCGTACCATCAGAAGAATCGTTTGATTGTTCGTTTATCTCTCACATAAAAAACAAACATTGAAACTCTTTCTTCTTGAATAACTCCATTAAAAAAACCGTTTTCTTCTTTCTTTCTTTAGGTTTTGGCCTTCACGTTAGTATTGAGCCATTAGTCAAGTAGAAATTTGCATCAAATTTTATATCAATTTCAATTAATTTTAATTAGTCATCAGTCATAAGTCGTCAGGAAGTCATGTCAGGCTCTTGGGTAAAGCGGTGGCCTGTTCACTCAAGCACATGTAATGAGATTTGGCGGCAACGAGGAAATACGCGATACGATAATTTATTCATGATTATTCCATTTGTGCACTGAACAAAATTGTACAAAATGCCACCAAAATTGACTAACTCAATATCAACACGAAATTTAATAATTATAAATACTTCGACCATGTTTTCTCTCGATGGCGCCAAAACTCAAAAAAAAAACGCATTAAATCCGTTGCGTAATTCTAAAGATCTAAACATACATAGGGGCAGACAGCGGAAAGCGACTTTGTTTCATACTATGCAGTGATAATGTAAGATAAACTTGTTCTATAACACTTAATTCAACTATTACCACCGCTCACCGATTATCGGACGTGAACGGGAACCTCAAAACTCTGTAGACCTGACTGCTTTCAACGCTGGAACGTTTCAAGGGAACTTAATATCTCAAGTCAACTATAATTTTGTATAAACTTGCAAAATATACAAAAAGTATCTTCACGCCCATATCCCCGAAGAGGTAGGCAGAGGCACAACCAAGGCACCCACGACTAGCCGAAGACACTTAGTCCCACAATGTGATAGGTGGCAAGCCTATCGCCAACCGGGCACATATCCTATCCCGAGCATCATTTTTTTATTAGAAAATTGGAATAACCCAATTTTCTTTATGTTGCCCGACCCGGGATTCGAACCCGAGACCTCATGAGTCGAGTCCAATAACTGTACCGCTAGGCCACAGAGGCGATGCAAAATATACAAGAGGACAAAAACTTGGTCTTGGCTCCTCGTTTTTATCCTATCCTACTAAAATTATAAATACGAAAGTTTGTGAGGCTTGGTGGATGGATGTTTGTGGCTCATTGACGCAAAAACTACTAAACGGATTGAGACAAACTTCGCAGAAATATATTTAAAACATCAAAGTAACACATCGACTGTAATTTATAAACAAGAAAATAATTTTACGAAAATTGATAGAAGAAGGCGTTACTTTGCGGAAATCCAAATAAAATTGTTTAATTTGCAAAATTTTTGGCGGAAAATTGCAAATTGAATAATATTATTTGGATTTAATTTAACGAAAGTTATCTTACTAGACAATATGTGTATTGGGCAACTAAAACGCGTCCACCGCAGGTCAGGCTCTTGAATTACGAAGTTGATCCGGAGTTAGGAACCGTTTCGTAGTTCTACTAAACTTATCTGTAGAAACCATGGTCGTGAACTGTCGTTCGAACGGAACTATATGACAGCCAATGATTTCAACTCTTTCAGTAATAGGCAATAGATAATAGCCATCAGTTCGAAGCACTTCCACTGAATTGTAAGCTATGAATTTTCGAGCTGAACTGCAGCTCTGTCTCAAAAAATTATGTTTACCGAAAATTTGAAACATTTGAACAATATAATATATTCTTCTAGTATCGCGCGTACAAAATTGGTCTAAGTACGAAGTTATCTTTTTGTGTGACTTTGCTACCAAAATCCTGCAGGAGGCGTAAGAAGCAACAGTGGGTCTATTAAATAGAAGTGAGTTTTCTTGAACGACTGCTATTTACTCGAGTTTCTTTTTTTTTTTGAAAAAGGTATTATTTGATATACATAAAATTAAGAAACATCTAGTTTTATTTCAAAATGAGTTTATTCGACACTTATAAAATTCAGAAGTATCGGATAACCTAATTAAAAACAAAAACTAGTAAATAGCTGTTATTCAAGCGAACTCACTTTAAGAATATCAACCACACCCGAGGATGATTATTATTATTGATTCGCGTTTTTGTTTATGTCATTTTCCTAGTTCCCATGTCTTATATTCAAAATATTTCCTCAACTACGATAGTACTACAGGATAAGACAAAAATATGCAATATATTTTTTTACCAAATAGTCTCGTTTGCAGACAGACGTACAAAATATATAGTATACTGGCTACCTATTCCGGCTTCGTTCGTGAGGTAATTTTTTTATCACAAATTGAGATGTAAGTTATCCTATCTTTCAAGTTGGATCAAACTGCATACGGTGTACAAATTTGATTGACATCAGTTAAGTAGTTTGGAACAGATTAAATTTAAACTTTCAACAAAACAATATGTTTTGTAAAGTCAATATTCGTCTTACGCCATTACAAAAAGTAATTACCGTCGTATAAACTACAGTAAAGTTATTAGCTTTTAAATGTATCTCGTATATCTTAACCCTCTGTCTGCTAACTTGTCGTCAAAAATCACGAGTATGTACAAAAATGTACCTAGCTCCTGGAGATCTATTGTTCATTCTAGTTTACTTTACTTGCTATTGCATACTAAATTTTTCTCAATCATATTTTCCAATGAAGAAAAAAAAGAACAAGGACAGCATAAATATAGCTAATGTCATTTACAAGTCACATGAAAAACAGAATAATTCTGGTATCTATTTAAGTATTTGTATGTAATAGTATCGTTAACTAACACCCATCACACAAGCATACAATTTGCTTACTTTGGGGTTAAATTCAATTTGTGTTACTTGTCCAGGAATATTTGTTTATTTATTATTTATTTTTTGAGTCACCGGGAATCGATTCCTTGTGGGTAACGCTAACACCGACACTAAACCTAGACCACAGCGGCGAGTATTCCCCATATATCGATAGGGTTATCCGAGGGTGGTGTTAAAAGTCACCGGAATCGGCGCACTTGTATAAAAAGGGCAATGGATGTGGAGAAAGCAAGAAAGTTCTGCAAAAATCATGAGATTTGGCACTCGACACTCTCTGCCTACTCCGTTAGAGACTTGGCTTAAATTTATGTATGTATTTATTTTCGATTTTCATATTCCGACAATTTAAACTTTCTGGAAAATCAAAACACCTGTGTCTCATACATGTAAGTTAACATGAAATACAGTTTTCAGTTTTTGAGAAAAGTGTACTACGTTGTTGTATTTTAACAATGTGTATTTATGTTTAACCTTGTGTTTCTCCATAATTATCGTACAATAAATTATATAATCCGTTTAACATAACCCTGTCGTTGCTACCTACACATGTTTACTTAAAACTTTACCGCCGGGTAATTACAGATAAACACTGCCAACAATCCGATATTTCATAAGTTATAATTACTTTCATTGTTTTATTGTTAATGGCTACCTGTTTTATTGAATTTGAACTGTATGTAAATTATATTTATATTAATGTTCATTTATCAATTGAGAACCCTTTTTAATTTCAAAAATGAGTTTAGAATATTTCTAATTCTAATCACAACTTATGTAAGTGGTTAAAAAAAATGTAATTCACAACACGTAATAAGAGATTTTTAATAGTATTTTGCCATTTTACACTGATCGCGATGTTGGATATGTAGTAAAATACATACATATCTTCACGCCAAGTCCCTTACGAGGTAGGCAGAGAGTATCGAGTGCCAGGCCTCACGATTCTGACAAACCTGCCTAGCTTCCTTCACATTCATAACCCTTTTCATACAAACACGCCGGTTTCGGAGACTCTTGACACCAACCTCGGATAATAGCCGAGTGATCTGATCGTGGAATGTCAACCATGGTCTCCCCGTATACCTATATCCATCCACATTTTCATTGTGTTGCTTTGTCAACCTTTCTCCTGTCATTCTTTCCACATGACCGAACCAGCGTAACATGCCCTTTCGCATTTTAACACCAACACTGCAGTTAAATATTCTGCACTAATTACACAAATTAATCTAACAATAAAGTAAGCAATTTCTTCAACGATACCTAGATGTATAAAATAGACGGGTTTATCACAAGTCCATGTTCCTGTTGGGAATCGAACTCTACCCTAGTTCTTAGCCCATAGCGTTAGACGTGTCCGCTTACGCTTGTTCGACGGTGCGGTGAACAAGTTTATTCATTCACACACGAGAACTCGCGCATTATAGCGTATTATAATGAAATTCTAGTCAAGCCTATAAGGAAATTGCAAATAGCATTTTTTAGCCGTCTTCTTTAGAGATTTTTTAGAGTTATAACAATTGTGATTATTCCTTATCAACACATTGAATGGAATAGTCCAACAATAAAAAACATATAAAAGTTAAACATCGAAATACTAGCTATAAGTAAATAGTATAAGTAAAAAAATACATCATCAGTCGAGGGTTAAGCGTAAACACCTAACGTCACCGACAAACCGTGAGGATTAAGTTCGATTCTCGACATGGGCCGCCATTTGTATAATGACCGTGTCTGTATTTCTTATCAAATTTATTTCAGTATGTAGAAATATCAATGACCAACGCCCATAACACAAACATATAATTTGCTTACTTCGGGGTTGGATCAATTTGCGTTATTTATTAACACACGTTTATTACTTGAAACTCCGTTAGTGACGAAGGCATCATTATATTTATGATGTTGGTCTTTAGGTCCCACTTTAATTACGGTACGATATACATAATCCGTTTGACCTAACCCTGCCGATGCACACAGGTTTACTTAAAACTTTACCTATGGGTAATTACGGATAAACGCTGCAAACAATCTTCCATTTCATAAGTTGTAATTACTTTTACTACTAGCGGCTCCCTGGGGTTATAGTTTCATTGAAGTGGCACTTTATTTAGTGCCACTTCAATGAAACTATAACCTTAAACTTAGTTATTACTATAAACATTTGCTAGTTAATTTATAAATAATATTATTAAGTATTAAATCGCCTCAGTGGTCTAGTAGCCCGGAGTTGGCGTTGACTGCATGACAGGAACTCATGCGAGCTCGATTCTCAGGTCGGACAACTCAAGTCCTACGCATAAAAATGAACCATGGTCGTCGTATCATACCTGAACTAATGTACCAAATTTGTTAATACTTTTTTGTTGTGTTAGTAACTGTCAGAAGAGAGTTCACATGAGAAAAAAACGCGGAAAATGCAAGGGAAATAGGAAAAACAATGCATTAATTTTTCTCATTTACGAAATTTTAGTAATGTCAAGTCATATGAATCATCTATGGCAAGGTAAACAAGTTTAAGGTAATAGAAACGTTATCAAAAAAACATGCACAAAAAATGTTTGGAAGTCCAGCAGAGAATCGATTCAAACCTACAATGTAGCCGTCAAATTGCAACAGAGTAAAGAATAGGAAGACGATATACATAGCCACTGTCAAGGTAGACTAGTCAAACATAAAAGAAACATTATTAAAAAATACAATTCCCAAAAAAACATGAATCAAAATGTTCTTGGAAGACCATTCGGGAATAAACACGAGCATACAATGAAGCTGTCAAATTGTAATGAAGAAAAGGATATGACGATGATCGGCATAGTCCATATATTATGGAAAGGATGCTATTCAAGTGTCAAAATTGACATATTTGTGGCATAAATTCACCTGGTACGCCGCCATTGTTTTACATTTTACCTAGACGATGTTTTAACACCCACCCACCCCCTTTACCTCCTATAAAGAGATCTCCGAGAATTTAATAGGTTAGCTGGAAGTTTTGCCTTTTTTTTCAGACAGAGCACGTTTGTAAAAAAGGTAAATCAGTTGGCTCACGCAATAGTTTTAAATCTACACTAAAAAAAGGTTATGAATCATTTTCTAGTGGGGTTAGATTATTCACTTTCAAATTACACGATACTGTAAACATTAACCCCCTTACTAATAAAACTTACGCGCCCGTTGATCTGGTGTGTAACTTCATTTTTTATTAGAAAAAGTTACACAGTAGATCAACGGGCGTGTAAGTTTTATTAGTAAGGGGGTTTTTGTACAAGGCTTAAAAAATATTCAAATCACTCATCTCTTTAAACACTAACTTTTCCCTTAGGACCGTTTTTTTAACTGACTCCAAAAAAGAAAAGGTTACTAATTCGACTGTATGTTTGTTAGCAATCATTCGACCAATAGCGGATTTTTTTGAAAATGTAGGTCATGATTCTGAGGTCCATATAAATTTGATATGTTATATCCGAGCTGGCCCAACAAACGTCGTCGTGTCCCAAATATGAACTTTTTTTTTTTCATACGACAATAACAAGAAAAAGATAGCGCAATTGGTCTATCCATTTAGGCGTGACGCTATGGCGAAAATATATGAGGATTTATTTTCATATACATAGACAAAGTTAGCAGATAAGATAGATTATACACATCCTCACACATTAAACGAATGGAATAAGCGGCTTTAACCTTTTTTTTCTGGAAAAAAACCAGTATTTTTTTAGTTGTTTATTGAGTTAGAAAATCTGATATTTTTTGATGGAACCGCTTTTCTGTAAAGTTGTGAAAATATAGCAACGCCCTTTTGTGGACCACAAGGGGCGATATTTAACGGATATTTTTCCGTCTGACAATGAACATGAAAAGGATTTCCCTAGTCTAATTAGACCCCAAAAAAATACGAATTATTCTACCAAATCAACTATTATCACTACATAGTATAAAACAAAGTCGCTTCCCCTGTCCCTATGACCCTTTAAATCTTTAAAACTACCCAACGGATTTTGATGCGTTTTTTTAATAGATGATAGATGAAGAGATTGAAGAGGACGTTTCATATGTACATTTTATACCCGTGCGAAGCCGGGAAGGGCTGCTAGTTATTTATAAGTACAGTTAAAGTTATCTTTTTATATTTACATTCATCCATACTCATCAATGCGAAAAGACTACGCCATAAAAGTCTAGCCAAAACATGTTAGGTTTCTTGACTAAACTCCTAGATCGATTTTGTTGAAATTTGATAACAAAATATTGATACGTGAAGCAACAACTTGGGATCTCTTTTTACAAAAATTGGGCTTGTTTATGGTTTATATGTATGAGAAGTGTAGAACGCTTATATGTTTCAATAAAAATGCTTACAAAATGCATTAAATCAAAAAATAAAAGATTACAAACACTATCAAGCATTTGACACATACAGACAAATATATTGATGATAACGATAAAAGATCACATATGACGCATAAACTATATTTATAAAGGTTGGAAACAAAGTAGTCAGTTTTGATAAATTAAGATGGCGTTCTTATTAAAAATATATTAAAAATGATTTTCGTCGGATTTCGACCAATGGGCGACCACTAGTTTTCATAGTTATAGATTCAACTAGAAAAAGAAGCTGGAAAATCAAATGGAGGACGAAAGTTTGTACGAAAATCATGTTGAAGTCAATGAATTATAATCAGTCTAAAATAAATAAGTCTACTCTCAATATATCTTAAAAATGATGTATGTTCATAAAAAGATTAATTTGTTTAAGAGAACTGTCATGTACATTTTAATATAAGAAATAAAAACAAAAATATGTCTCGTCTCCACAGAATAAGTAATGTTTTATGGGGCCAATGTACAGTAAAACAAACGTGTACCGTTTTTACATAAATTTCCCGAGCATATTAAAAACATACCGTCGAGTATTTGTAAAAAAGAATGTATCAAATTAAAAATATCCTAAAACATTCCCCTTCAAGCAATTTTCTTCATTTATTTCGACCTCAGATCATTCTAATCTTGAATGTTGAATATTCTTAATTAAATTTGAAAACAAATACTCAAGCTGTTTGTGTGGGTTTTGCACACCGCGCATACGACTTTTGGCAAGTTTATCTCTACCAATGGACCTTTACGCTAGTGTCCTCAGAAAGAAGGCAGAAGTTTAACCTGAATAACCACGACTAGCCGAGCCGAAGACACTGAATTCCACAGTGAGTTACGTGGCAAAGCTATCACCAACCGGGCACATATCCAATATTCCGGACTAGTTGTTTTCATTTAGCAAACTAGCTGACCCGGAAAACGTTGTTTTGTCGTATTGTTTGTAGAAAGAAATAAATAAATTGCGGTCGGCCACCCTTATCACTTATGGGGATGAAATATTTATAACATTATTTCAGACCTAAAGAGTGTAAACGAAAAAAATCATCCTAACCGGTTCAGCCGTTTCAGTGGTGTATGGTCACAAGCACCGCGCCAAAAAAATCTATATAGATTGACAAAAACATGTTTTCTTTTCGTAGCCACACGCGAGTTCGAACCCGGGACCTCATGAAATCAAGTCCAACACAGGCGCGCTAAACCACAGGGACGATTTACTAAGATGCCATTTATATACGAGCTTTATCGTCCTAAGCATTATTCTTTCAATAACATAACAAAAATTCCATAACGACTCCATTACACATTTCTGTGCAAACATGATGTCATATTCTTAGTAATCTGTTATGAATAGACTAACAGAAAAACAATATATACTTTATAGACGATAAGATATCATAATTAACTGTAAATATCTAGTCTATAAGTCAGCGTGTGTATTTCGTTTGTATCTAATTGTGACCTAATTATTATATCTTACTTATAGTAGGGGTGGCCACGATGATAAATGTGTTTTACTCCAGCGACACAGGGGGGACATATTAGGCGACACTTTCTCTATTAATAAATGGAGAGTAAAAGAGGTCATGTGTGGTATTACTTTTTAGCGGTGGTTGAACACACATATCTATAAATTAAAAGAACAACTACAGTCACTTGACCGGAAATATGTTAATCAAACAGTTCGCCGTAATAGACAATAAACATAAATTACTTGGTTTTTGCGAGTTTCGGACCCTCCTTCTCCCATACGTTTTGTTCAAATTATCAGAAAATTAAAACATGCAATTATTGGCATGCATTACATTAAGACATTAAGCCTTTCGTACTTTAATCTGACACTCGAGTGTATTTTGAAGCTAAAAAAGATACAGACTAACCTAACACGCACGCCTCTATTTAGAGATTTGGTACATAAGGGAAATGTTTAACTAAAGAAAAGTAAAGGGTATATAACATATTATTACATGTTATAAGGAAGCAAAGGGTGTATATGTTATATTCCGAGGCGCTTGAGTTACTGAAAAAACCCCGCTTGGGCTCTCCTACTATTAAATTTAGGCCGCGGTTGCGTATTTAAGCCAGTTCGCCCGCGAGCTCTTATTTATAAATGGAGAGAACGTACACACGTACGTAGCCTCTAACACTTGCAAGCTTACCAACTTCCAACTAGAACGGGTAGGCATTCACCAACCTAGCTAATCCTGCCCAAATAATGGCACTATAATATTCCAGGTCGAAGAGTAGGTTAGCCAATGATTTACACACTAGGCCCCGCTACAGGGCAGCGATACACATATAAAAAATATGGTGTCTGTACGCAACGGTTTATCTTTTATCATCAGAAGTGCCGTATGCTCTTTCACTCATCAATCATATCAAAAATAAATTGTAAAATTTCACTAAAATCCATTCAGTAGTCTTTGCGTAAAGAGTAACAAACATCCATTCTGACAAACTTTCGCATTTACGTTAGTAGGATTACACAGTGCATATGTATTGATAGTAATTTTATTGCGCACCCACTAAACTAATTTTAGATTATCGCTATCTTCTTTCAACGACAGCAATCGAAAGAGACTTAACACGCTGAATGCTGTCAGATTAGGTCGTACAGAACATTTCTACAGAATTTTAATCAATTCCTCGACAAATGTTGATTGAAAACGTCACGAATTGACATGACCGGCCTAATCTGACATAACTAAAATTTACCATCTCTTTAATTTCCATTTCATTGATAGAGATAGCGTACATATAAAATAAGTTTAGTTGCTCTGCAGCAGAATAACCACCATTGAAAATATATATAAAAGTACACATGTGGTTATAGATAAATGCGCAATCGGGTGATACCGCTGGCGAAGAAGTGAATAGCAGGTTAATATTTCATTACACAGCGAACACATTTTAGTGTCTAAAAGATGTCACTAAAACGCGGTATTAGTGTTAATACTTATAAATGTCACGACGAAAGTCCGAATCCAAATTACGTCCATGAAAACTTCGTCAACGAAATATATTTCCTGGGATAAGCCATTTACTTATTGGCTGACGGGAAAAGGTTTTGGAGGTCATATAAGGGACTCATACATTTTGTTGAGTTTTAAGTGGTTTAATATAATTTTAGATATGGGTCCTGTTTCCAACAAACAACGATATTTATGTTTTTCAGGCTAACATATTTTAATTCATTTTGAGTCGTTTTCTCCCAACTTTGCCTATATTTATTTATGACAATATTTTTTTTATCGCCTCTGTGATTTATCGATACAGTTGTTGGACTTGACTGTATGAGGTCCCAGGTTCGAATCCCTATCGGGCAACAAAAGGAAAATTGGGTTTTTCCAATTTACTAATAAAAAATATTGCTCGGGATTGGAAATGTGCCCGATTGGCGATAGACTTGCCAACTGTCACATTGTGGGACTTAGTGTCTTCGGCTAGTCGTGGGTGCCCAAGTTGTGTCTCTGCCGACCGACCCCTTCGGAGATATGGGCGTAAAGAATTTTTTTTATAATCAATTTTTCCAAAGAAACCGAACATAGTATTTTGCTATGTTTATTGACTGTACCTGTATAGTTTTTTTGGAGTTTTAGCTAAAACAAATATTTTTAGTTTTCAATTTTATTTTAACTATATGACAGTCCACGAACAAATCGCTTGGGTATTATACGAGGGTGGTGTCATGAGCCTCTGTAACCAGAGTTTTTATATGAAACATGCAATGAATATAGAGCAAAAGTAGGCAGGTATGAAGGAATAGGGATACTGGACACTCAAGACTACCAAGGAACTTAGCGTAAAGATATATAAAAAAGTTTAAACCTAGACTACAGAGGCCATTTTTTACTAAAAACTTGAAACTACTTGACTGCATGAGACGGGACGGGACTGGTTCGAATTCCGGACCGAGCAACAAAAAGAAAATTGGGTTTTTCAATAGTCTAATAAAAAAAACGTTGCTAAGAACGTACTATAGGTTGGCGATAGGCTTGCCACCTATCACATTGTGGGACTCAGTATCTTCGGCTAGTCGTAGGTGTAGTCGTAACCAGAGCATGGTTTTGCCTCTGCCTAGCTCTTCGGGAATATGGGCGTGAAGATACTAGTAAAAATACATTCAAAACCGTATCACCGAAGGAGTAGGCAGTGGTACAACCAAAACACCAACGACTAGCTGTAGACACTAAGACCCACAATGTGATAGGTGACAAAGCTATCGCCAATAAAACACACATTTAATCCCGTGCAACGTTATATTTATTACAATATTAAAAAAAAAAACATTTTCTTTTTACTACCGAAACGGGGATCGAACCCGGGACGTCATGACGTCAAGTCGCCAAGAGCGGACCGCTAGACCACTAAAGCGATTAACTTCTAGCATGAATACAATCTCTTAGTGTAATACAATAAAGCCAGCATATCCGGTGACGAGGATAAAATGAGTAATAACGACCTTTGTGTAACAACCGGGTAACAATATTGAAATTTCTGAACATGTTTTAAAATTGGATCCAACCGGTTTTATAACATTCTAGCACCGTACAAATATGAAACAGTATGGAAACTATCTACAAACAGTGCGAAAACGGCACACCCCCTTTATAGGGTATGACAATATAAAATTCTTTTTTCTGACTTTTAAATACTTTTTTCTGTATTAATTATGTTGAAATAACTCTTTTTGTTTGTGTTCAACAAAAAAATTTTACATCCCCAATGTTCAACCTTTATAAATCAACCCTTATTTCGAAAAAAAATTTAAAAACAGTATTTACCTATACACGTATTATATTTTTTTCATGACTTATTTATTGTGAATGGATATTTTTTTATTTGTACTTATTTGAATATTAAAAAAAATTGAAATAAAATACTTGGAGACGAGCTTATATAATTTTTTGGCTTATTTATTTCGAAATGACATGACATATATACACACACATAAACGAACATACAAAACGGCCCTCTTAACCAAAAAACCGGATGAAGCCAGCTGCACGGTGTTTTCTTTCGTGTTCTCCGATGTACACTTTCACTTACACTCCAAAAACTAGTTTGCTCCAAACTTTAAAAAAAAGTTTATTTTGTTTTTTGGCTGTATCTCGGTAAATGTTCAAGCTATTTAGTGGCTCAAAACGTAGTTTTAAAGGGAATTTCATAAGCTATAAATATATTAAAGTTTTATATTTTTAAGCCCATTATTTTTAAAAGGGCAACGTATAAAATGTTCTAAAATGGCATCAGTCATATGTTTGAGCAAGCTTTGGAAGGTCATATCTCAGTTATTTTACAAGCTAAAAAAAATAAAAGAAAGCAAAATTTTCGATAAAGAAAAATCTATCTTTTGTTGCTTATTCATTTTGACGTATATCCTATAGTTTTTCTGAAATTTTGAAAAAAAAAATGAAATTTGACGGAACCAGAAAATACAATACAGTCTATTTTCTTCATCAATACATCACTAGCGCACTTTAACTAAACAATATTTTAAAGTTTGGCAACAATATGGACTAATTTTACTCAACATTTACAAGAAATGCAATAATTACGAAACAAAAACTGCAACCATCTTTTCTCTCGATTGCACCGATATTCTACTATAATCTTAGTACTCGTAATAAGAAAAAACTGTTCCTTCTTCAAACTGAAAGCATCGTATTGTAAAATATTTGAAAAACTCGCAATGAAATCTAGGAAGATTCAATGAAACAAATTCTTAAGTGGACTACAGTTTCTATACTTATACAACCTCGCTGAGTCTCTCTGTCCTTATCACTGTAGTATATTATAATACCATTTACTTTATTGGTACGATCCTATGGTCAAAATCTTAAGCTACATGTGCAAGTCTACACGATTTTCTGTTTAATTTTTATAGGAAATTAATTACTAGTAAGCACTGTAGGTACGGCGTGAGGAATAGGTATCAATACCACGTACCAGTCACCACAGTATTACCATTTCGGACGAGCTGTTCGACAACACTTTATAACCTAGTAAAAATATATCGATAAATAAATATCGACTATATCGATACTGGTCTCAAACACTACAACAAAACAGAGACTGAATATAACAAAAATGATATTACCGTATTATGTAACAAGATATCAGACGTTTGAATAATTACATTAATTAAAAGCCGGAACGGGCGTCTGCTAAAATATTGTGTATATATTAATATAAATAACACAATTGAGTGCATATATAAAAAACACAAGTGGGCACACATTAAAAATACACACTGATTAATACCTGAACGCCTACGCTTGTTTAAAACGGAATCATATATAACAAAAGTAGACATACCATATAGGAATATGATATAAATGGTAATAAAAAGCCACAAGACCATAGTGTTGTGACCATGGCTTTTATGGATTAAGCTCGCTCGAATATAAACATCACCTGATTTATATTAAATTTCATAAAGTGTGTGAAATTTTATATAAAATTACAGGAATTTAATGAATTGATTAACGAATTTAATAGTTCCCCGTGCTGGTTCGGAGTTCCCCGTGTTTGTCCGGGTCCTTTGCAGAATAGACCATCTGCCTTCCTGCCTGGCAGCTTGTAAAAGGCGAGCATAGGCTTACCGTCACTAACACCGTGACATTTGACTAGGTCTCGCAGCGACTCTCCCGGATTGGTACCAACGCCTTACCTATTCCTGCCGCCATAACGTCATGGCGTGTTCTGGTTTGGAGGGTGAGGTAGCCGGTAATATTACTTTTGCTCGAGGCCTAACATACCGGCATCAGGTTGGCAACGCACCATTACCATCTTTGGTGTTTAAAGGCGGCGTAAATTTCATACCATCAAGAAATCCGTCTGCTTGTTTGCCTTCCAATATCATAAAAAAAAGAATGTACCAGTAACCTTTGGTTGCAGAATGCTTTAGCATATTTCGCAAAACAAAAATTTTCGTGCACTGTTTTCCAAAGTGTGAACCGGTATCCCCTTAGCGTCAATAAAATACAGAACTTATTAATAAACATTCGTATAGAATGGTCTATTCTACTCAGAGGATCAACACCAGAACGGGTAATTTTTTTATAATATTTTATGATTTTTTATGATATTGGAAGGCAAACGGATTCCGGACGGAATGGAAGCAGACGGATTTTCTGATGGTGAGAAATTCACGCCGTCTAAAGACACCAAAGGTGGTAATGGTGCGTTGCCAATCTGAGGCATAGATGTTAGGTATCGAGCAAAAGTATTTTCTTTTCGGCTACCTTATCCTCCGAACTGGAACACGTCAACGGCAAGCACTGACGTTATGACGACAGGAATAGATAAGGCGGTGGTACCAATCCGGGCGAGTCGCTACGAAACTCTACCACCTAGTCAGATGTCATGGTGTTGGTGACGATAAGCCTATGCTCGCCTTTTACGAGCTGCCCGGCAGGAAGGCAGATGGTCTGTCCCGCAAATGAAGCCGGACCAACAACGGGAAAAAACATTGAGAAGTAAATAAATAAATATCCCTGGACAAGTTACACAAATTGAATCTAAGCCCAAAGTAAGCAAATTATATGCTTGTGTTATGGGTGTTAGTCAACGATTCTAATACTTAGAAATACTTAAATAGATATTACGATAAATTTAATAATCACTCAGACCACAAATGCCTGCCCCCATCGGGAATCGAACCAGAGCCTCGCGGTTGGTTAGTGTAGTTAGGCATGTACGCTAGCCACTCGACCAACGAGGCGGTCACGTGCATGTCTACACAATTAACATGATAGTCCGATTAATTAATCGTCAATTTGCTTAACCACAACAGATAACGAATGACCACTCGTTACTCACAGTACTAAACGGTACCAATTGGGGACAGTTCAATTACACAATCTGAATGTAATTAAGGTGTCAATCTATACCAATTTATTCCATATATTCCTTTACGTAATGTACGTTGAAATTTCATTGCACTATAATTATCGCAAATAGAAATCGAATACTAACAAAGCCCATACCACGAGTTAGTGTAGATCACGATCGATAAGTTAAGTGTCGTAATCTACAGCACTTTTGTTCTAAAAATGTATTTTTCTTAGTTAACAATAGGGGCGCTGTTCAAAGTTTTCACACAAATAATTTACAGAGACAGTACCGAGTATAGTAAACTTGACACACCGAAAAATCATGGTAAGGGCTCTGGTATACAGAAAGTATCCAAAGTAATATTATAAACGCGAAAGTCTGACAGTCTGCCTGTTACGCTAATTTGTTGGAATTCGAGATCCACGTAGTTAAAAACCCGAGCTCAAACAATGGCTACTTTTTAAAAAGAGAACATTATGGGGATGAAAGTTTATACGAAAATCGCGGGTAAACAGCCAGCAAAAAAATGAATGCGGAAGTTTGCATGTTTGTTACTCATTGTAAAAACTGCTGAACCGATTTTGATGAGATTTGGCACACACGTAGATGATGAACCTGGATTAACACAAAGGATAGTTTTACGCCGAAAAAATGTTTCTGTAGGACCATTACAAACGCGAGCAAAGCCGCGGGCAACAGCAAGTAATAGATATAACAAACGACAATAGTTCTTTGCTCGTCGTCGATTATTTCAAAATTTAAAAAAAATATCATTAATATATTTCGTGGTCCTAAAATTAAAAAGGACTAAGTAATGAGTATTTTTCGTTTAGCTATCATACTTACCTAACAATGTAAAGGCTGAAGTACACCCTAACACAATAACGAGATTTCTTTGGTTTCTAAAGCCTTTAAAGGGTTTCTAAGACTTTTAAACATTTAAAATGCCTTTAAAAGGTCGCTAAAGGCTACCGGTTAGTTTTGACAAGGTTAAACAATAATAATTAGTGTCTATATTAAACCTACCTCTTGGCCCTCTAGATTACAGGAGTGGCTGTTGAACCTCATCAGTTTCACGGTTTTGTCATTGGAACCTGTCGCTAGCAGGTCCCCGGCCGGGCTCCACGCCAAACAGTAGATACTGCCCTTGTGATGTTTTGTCCGCTTTAGAAGAACTGTGGGCGCCGTCGGTGCGGTGTTGTCTCTGAAATAAAATATACATTAAAGACCTACGTTCAGATAGTTTTAAAAAACTGAAGGGGTAGGCAGACGTGGTAGCTTTGGATGCATCAACAAGTAATAGTGATCAAACATCAAGGAATAGTAAAATAACTGTGCTAGGAGAAATAGGGTTCGAACTATTTCGAACCTTTTTTTAAATGAAATGACAAAAGACACGTATTTCGCAAATTGAAAAACATAATTTAATTTCATTAGCTTTTTTTTGCAATTATTTTCAGTTTGCTTATCTGCTCTATCTAAGAGTTTATTTAAAAATTTGCTATTCGCTCGCTCGATTTTCGCTAAGATTTGTTTCAACTTAAAATACAAGCAGTCAGTATTTTTATGACAAAGGCAATATGTGGAGAAAGCCAGGCAGGTATGCCAGGATCACGCTATTTGGCATTTGATATTGTCAGCCTTACCCATAAGGGACTTGGCGTGAATATATGTACGTATATAGAGTCAGTAAAATCGGTAAGCGTAATCGAAGATCAATACATAAAAATGCATGTTTTGATTGTTATGAAAATGAATAAAAGCTTTGTAGCCCAAACTGGAACTTAGCAGTAATTTCGCTGTGATTAAACTACAAGTATATTTAAGTTATCGTTCTCTTCTTTTATTTGTAGCAATAAAAAGAGACAAACACTTTTTATGCTGTCAGATTAGTTTGTACGTGACATTTCTACATTTTACATTTTAGTCAGAAAACATTGATTAGTTGACATGTCCAGACTAATCTGACATGTCTAAAATGTTCCATCTCTTTTCTTTTCGTTTGATCGGAAAAAGATGACACACACCTAAAAATAAATTTAGCACAATCACTACCATTATCGATCAATCTAATCAACCAAAAAGCTTATGAAAGTGATCAATTTCTCAAATTCGTTGCTATAAACGGATGGAAAAATGATACTTTTTTATATCGAACGCTGGGTAATACGAATTTGCCAATACAAAACGATGATTGGAAGAAAACATGTGTACAACAAACAATCTTCATTATTTTCTATTCCCACAATTATGTTATGCCAACTTGTATTGAGTAGCACTACACGAGAATCTGGAACGCATAGTAAAACAATCATTTCAATAGTTTATTACATAGGAAGTATTTACTGTGGTAGCATTACTCTGTGCTAACAGTTCATGTCTACTTGTATTTTAAAAAAGTATCCTAACGACCATGTCCCCGAAGAGTCAGGAAGAGGCAAAACCCACGACTAGTAACTAAAATTTTTTTAGCCGAAGACACTGAGCCCTACAATGTAATAGGTGGCAAGCCAATCGCCAACTTAACATATATCCTATCACGAGCAACTTTTTTTTATTTTATTAGAAAAAAAATCTTTTTGTTGCCGACCTAAGTATCGAACTCGGGACACCATGCAGTCAAGTCCAACACCTGGACTGCTATACCACAGAGGCGATTAAATTACTTACTTGTATTAACATATTAATTCTTCTTCTTTTATAAATATGGCTTTCGATCGTTTTTCATGACTTACTTTGCCAATGTCAAGTTAGTTAATTCTTATACAACATACAGTCATTAGTCACTATGTAAAAAGTAGTGTCAGGTCAGGGTCTTGAGTAAAGCGGTGGCTTCGTTACTCAAGCTCATCTTGTGAGATTTGACAGCATCGAGGAAATAGACGATACACTAGCTTCTTCATAATCATTTCATTCGTGCACTTTATTGATCAAAATTAATCTAATTTCCATCTAAATTAACCAATTTCACTCAATATTAATACGAAATTCAATAATAATGAAAAAACTACGACCAACTTTCATTCACGATGGCGCTAAAACTCATCATATTAATTACTAGTCAAACAAATTATAACGACTGAACATATTTATTTTTAGAGTGGAATAGCAGTACAATTGAGAAGTATTATTCCAGACGTTATGAAACAAGTCCAAACCCGATATAACAACGTGTATGGTTTAGCGGTTCAGTTGTTGGACTTGACTGCATCCCGGGTTCGAATCCCGGGTCGGGCAACAAAAAGAAAATTGGGTTTTTCCAATTTTCTAATAATAAAAAAAGAACGTTTCCCGTGATTGGATACGTGCCTCGTTGGCGATAGGCTTGTCACCTATCACTTTGTGGGACTTAGTGCCTTCGGCTAGTCGTGGGTGCCTTGGTTGTACCTCTGCCTATCACGTCAGGGATATGGGCGTGAAGATACTTATTTTTTCGAATTTTAGGTTTTACGTCTACTTTCCGGCTCCGAAATCATATCATCTTTATTAAATACACACATATAATATATCTCCACGACAAGTTCCTTAATGTTAGGCATAGAGTATCAAGTGCCAAATGTTTCTCCACGTTCATTGGTTAGTGCTCTCTTCATACGCCGGTTTCGAGCACTCTTGAAACCACCCTCCGATAAATATGTATGAATGTAATTAACAAACAACTCATCAAAATATATTTCATCAAAAATTTTGTAAGTTTGACTAATTTCATGTTTGTAATAAAGCACTACTTTAGCTTTTTAGGGATGTCCCACATATCGATATCGAGTAACCTTGATACCCTTAGTCGCAACTTCTTTTAGTCTGACCAACCTAATACATAGTTGTGTGTGACAATCCTTAGTTCACTAAACTCTATGACAAATCTAACGGTTTTTGCTTCTCTTGGTTCGACCAAGTTTATATTTATAATTTTCTTTATGGGCAATATGGTTTCTCATGGCTGTGCAAATCCATCAAGCTCGGCCTTAGAGAACTGACATCGCTTATTAGGATTTAATTTTAACAAGTCCGAGTCGGTGTAGTAAATTTGTTAAGATTTATTATGACATGAAAGAATTATAATGACAAGTCTTTCTTAGAGCAACGTAAATCTTTCGAACCCGCTCAAGTTCATAAATTTCGCAATACAAATAGCAGCAAGAATAAAAAAAAACAAAAGTAAACTGAACAGACTTAAAGAAACTGATTCAACAAAACTAAATGAGCAATCTTCTACCAATTGATTTTATTCACAAACCAAAGATTTGTTTGAATAGATCTATTTTTATCTGATGAAATAAACAACGGCAAAACAGCAGTCTAAACTTTTCCTGTTAAGTCCGTGATTTCGCCCGGAGCGGCGATGTTTCATAAATAAGCTGTCTGTTACTTATATTTCTTTCAATAAATTAGTTTTGTGTTTCAAGTTCCTTGTTTTTTGCCTAAAAGGTAACAATCGGTCCTTAATAACAAAAGTGTTGCTCTGTCCATCTGTCAGAAACTGTCAGTTTCTATGATAGGTATATACTTTCTGTACAATAAAATGGGGCATTAATAAAGCGGCACGCATATTAATCACGATATCTCATAAACGATTTGACATATAAACATAAAATTTTGCAGACAAGTAGGTAAAAATTAAGGTAAAATAAATTTTTTCAACTCTTTTGATCTTCACTAAACTGGTATTAAATTTGCAAAAATAGTCAGTCATTTTGAAGTTAGCTGGTCATGATGAAACTTGCAACGCGGGGAAGTGTGTGAAGGATAACGGACAAGCTTTTAATTGGCATATCTAAACGAGTTCCCAACGGAAAGCTAAATAACATTACACGTGCAAAGTCGAGGGCAACTGGTAGTGAAATTTAAAAGGGACAAACCTAATTAAACGTACAAAAATAAAACCAAACAAAAAAATGGTCGCCTGTAAAGTCGGTTTTACAGGCGAAGATTTTACGTGACAACGTCTTTTTCTCGGTAGAATATTTATTGATACGAATATTATTAAATTGCACAATAGGAACAAGGAATTGAATGAAAATAATAAATGCACAAATTTAAACTATAGAAATATATTTTGATTACTAAAACATTGTACCGGTCCGGCAGGCCTCTCTCTCGTTCGGTGACTCATCGTAACAGACGTAAGCGGGCGTTACACTGTTTCAAGAGTGACTCCGAGCCACAACCTAATTTAAGACGTTGTCACGTCAAAAAAGGTTTACAGCGTTCTATTATTTCATTAATAGTGTGCCTGTGTGTGTAAAAAAACTCTGGTGTGCGCAGCGACAGAGCTCGCATGCGGCTGTTGTAGCTTAACGCGCCGCATAACCTCACGGATATATGGTGGCAGTGTGTTGTACCGGTGTGTGTCATACAGTTTTTGTACACAAATCAAGATTTTTCAGTACAAAGTTAGACTCCGCAACGCCGCACTCCGGGACTGAAAGCGGATATCCGCCGCCTTAAGTCAATTATCTCCCGCGGGAACTCGACTAGATATCGGGATAAAAAGCCGTTCACGTCCTATCCAGCCTCTGAACTACCTCTGTACAGAAAAAAAAATACGATGACATCGCTCTGTCGTGACGTGAAATAAGGAGTAACGAACAAGCACACTTTCGCATAATATATACTATTGTAAAATTTTGCACAGATTGTAATAGTGTTGGGCATTAAATTTATGCACACGAATATACGAGCCATTCCGCCTGACACTTCACTAGTTCTTCTATTCACTGTAATAGTGTTGTGCCTTATTTATTTGTACGTACATTTACGATAGTTTTCGACCCGTACATCACGTCTTGTTCTTATTAATGTGAGTATAATAAATAACAAATGTCACAACTTTCTCGATAAAGCGAAAGAAAGTGGCGTTAAATGCAAAGATACCGGGGTTCCATTCATTTAAAGATCATAGAACCCGCCGAGCACCGTCGAGCATGATAATATAAATTACATCCACTCACTCCCCGCAACAATGGCAATTGTTTCTTATGTATCGCAATTATCGATATGGTTACATGTAAATAGGGAGGGGCAATAAACGTGAATAGTTCACGTGAGCCATAAAGGTAAGCTATATTTGTATGCAAATAATACGAACCAATCTAACCCCAAAACAAAACAAGTTTAGAATTTTCTCCGTGTTGTTCTGGGTCTTTTGAGTAGAATATAATTTTTGTCTTCTTTTCTCGTAAGAGGCGAGCATAAGTTAAATGGGTCATTATCAAAAAGACCCAATGGAGTACTGTGATGCAACTTGCTATCGTAGGGATCATTCACCACCAAGTCCTGTGGTTGACACCAAAATGACAGTGTTGGTTCAGTATTGCCGTGTTCCAGGGTCCGTAGGGTATGGTACTTGCCAGACTTTAACCCTGGCCACAAACCGGCAACGCACCCATAGCATATATAGTGTCCACGACTACGTTGATCTCTATCAGGAGAGCCTTTCATGAGATAAGACATCACACTTTCAAACGACTGAATGAAACTTCTTACGACCGCAAAAATGGGAGGTAGACGAACATATCTTCACGGTAAGTCTCTTGCAAGATTGGTAGAGAGTATCGAAAGCCAAGTGGCAGGAGTTTTTGAAACTGGAAGTTAAGGTTGACTTAAATTTCTTGTGTTATGATAGCGATTAAGCATTCTGCTCTCTTGACGGTGAGATACAAACGTGGCCTATAAACGTCATGATATCGGTGTGTCAATGTCTTGTGGCCAAGGTGTTAGACCAATTGTGCAAGTCTACCGGCCACCCTATTCTCCAGACCTGAACATTGTCATTATGGGGGCACGGCTGAGTTACGGCATCCACTGTCCTTCAAGTAGTATGGATGGTAATCCTATTATCCTATTATTATTATAAATGCGAAAGTTTGTACATTTCTTTGTTTGTATGTTACTATTTCTTCTATCAAGTTATTCCTTTACGCAAAAACTGCTGAGCCGATTTTTATGAAATTTGGTACACACTTGGAGGATAACCTGGATTAACAGATAGGATCGTTTTTATTTCGCAAAATGTTCCTGTGTGACCATTAACGCCGCGGGCAACAGCTGGTGACCCATACATCCTCTGCTCGCCTCTTACGAGCTGCCTAAGGAAGGCTTGGTCTGTCCTACACAAGCAAGAAAAAAAGGAAGTTGTTTTTAATTTCTATACTTCTTATCGTCGGTGCTTGGTGGAATTCCATTCTTGATACAATTTATTTAGAAACACTTGTACTTTCCACAATATATTTTATTATTTATTATTTTTATGGCTTAGCCAACCGGTTTCGATATACAAGCATCATCCTGGCTATATAACCATGAGTTCTAGTTGTTGTCAGCCCTGATGATGCTTGTATAGCGACACCGGTTGGCTAAACCTTAACAATAAAAAATAATAAAATATATTGTGGAAAGTACAAGTGTATCAAGTTGTTTTTAGTGTCGTTAAATAAATCAAAATGATTAATCTTGAATACATTCGAATTCGAATGATAAGATAACAAAAAATGTGAAAACTTTTTTTTTATTTTGTGAGGGAAACTCGAGGGCAAAAGACGCTTGTGTCATGAGATATTTGTAAGAGCTCATAGACCATAATTCACAGGGACAGAATGACGTTTGCCGGGTCAGCTTTTACCTATTTATTATGTTTATAGCGGAGCAGACAGACGTAGTTTTTGTCTTGACTTTAATCGTAGTAAGTAGCATTTCCACAAGTAACAGACTACTTTCATCCTGATAGAGTATGTGGTCCTGGTCTTTATATATACTTCTTGTGTATGGCACTGAACTCCTTCTAAACGACTGGAGCGATTTTGATGAAGCTTTTGTGTTTTTTTTGTGTTTTATTCCAGAATGGTTTAGATTCACAATGTGGTCCGCTGGAAAATGTTTTTTTTTTCGATTATTTTTTTATTTGTAAGTAGTCGTTCATTTTAGAAAGTTTTACATTGGATCCGACAGACTGCGCTACTATCGGACCATCAAATCATGTAGTAGCTGTTAATGTCAAACGATCCTAAGTTTGCGGATCCGCTTATCTATATATATAAAATTGAATCTCTACTACCCTTGGTCATCGCATCACGCGTGAAGGGATGTCACAATTTCGTTACTTCTTTTTTTTAATGTGTTAATTATTGTCAGGAAAAGGTTCTTATGAAGAAAAAAATAAGGAACATTACAAAAACATAGGAAAAACAATACTTTATTTTTTCCCATAAAAAATGTTAGAAGTTGTGATACAAGCGATACAAAGATCGCCGGTTCAGCTAGTACATAATAAAATACAAAGCCGTGTTTACTGACTTCTATGATTAATCATTTTCAAATTGTTTATTTTACAGCTGACGTCTTTATACCGTATGATTAAAGTCGATGGTGACGTAATGTGTTTCATACTAAATTCCCAGTATGTATGGGTTTTGATAGAAAATAGTTTGCCATACACTATGTTGTTACAATGGGTTCTCCTAAAAGTGTTCCAGGGAAATGGCATCCGAATTCTGCAAAAGCTTTATTTTCATAATTTTTAAATAATTATAGTAAGCAAACGATATATCCAACCAACTAAAGCCTAAGAACACATGGAGCGATTTATACCCGTGCCCGCGGCGATCACGGAACTGAGGTTGTATTTCTAAATTCACGAGATCGGTAATTTGGCTTAGTCGATAAATGCCTAATTCTTAAAATGGCCAACTGCTTATAAAAGGACTGATTCGCTAAATGCCTAGTTCTGAAAAGACCTATTTCTTAAAAGGCCTAATTCTCAAAAGGACCAATTCTCAAAAGGACCAATTCTCAAAAGGACCAATTCTTAAAAGGACCAAATCTTAAATATACTAATTGTCAAAAGGACCAACTCTGGGAAAGTCTTATTTTATTCCAATTGAGTAAGATTTCATAAAATTTTCAGGGTATTGCAGACATCACTATTAACCCCCACCTAAGAAAATAAGTATGTTTATGATTTGTAAAAAAAAACGACTAAATAGATACCTTTGCTATAAATACTAGGCAGGTAATTCGTCTGCAGCTAGATTCACAACTTTCTTAGTTTTAAGCTGCCAAATATATTTGTGACGTTGTATCAGAATACAAATAGATGTTTATGTAAGGGATGAAAACTCCATCTTAATATTATAAACCCTAAAATAAGTCTATATTTCTGTCTTATCTCACTTTCTGGAGATAGTTTGGAACCTTGTGGGAGACAAAGGACATGCGTACTTTTTTTACTATTTTCTTATATATTATATAATTTAAAAATCAATTGTCATCATCATCATGTTAAATTTTTCACCTTGTCCATTTGGGCTCTCTATTTATATTTTATGTTTTTCTATTTATTTGTGACCACGATTATCTCATCCCGTTAGGAGAGCTGTGTGCTTATTCACTGTCTTATTCTGTTATCCAAAATCGATACGAAAGAAAAAGTAGCCCGTAGACACCTTAGATGTTATGCAATATAGCCACCATATCATCAGACATCAAATTCGTTATTATCTTTTTTTTATAGTGACTAATGTGGCATTAGTCTACGGGCTACTTTTTTTCTTTCGTATCTGTGTTACCAACCTCGCGGTTTTTATAACTACACCGGAGCTTGTGGGTCGAGCAGAGTGCTCAGCCCGAGACATCATTATTTAGACGGATTGGACTATTCCCTACAACGCCAGCAAAAACGGCTGTCTCCCGGGAGACCATACCTCGACTTAGTGCTGCGTTCTGGATACTGGGTGGACTTGATGGAGTAGTAGCGGCTTATCACTCGTCGTTAGTAATTGGGCGCAAGAGAGATCTTCGTCGCCAACACCAAAGGCGACGGGGATTAGTGTAATGTCTTGAGAGTTTGTGTTCGGGTTGGGAGAGAGGCTTGCGTTTGCCGCAGTTATTAGATCCAGAGGATTTGATAGGACATGATATCTTAGTTGCTATAGCTTAATGCTATAAGCTTTATAAGCTCCCGGGTTTTTGAGTCGTGTGGTAGGAAAGTAGAAAGTGATTCTATCACCAATTACCCCTGTTAGATCTGTCTCTTTTCTGGTAGTTTAGAATTATCTTTGTAACAATAACAAACACGGTATACATATAAATATGGCTTTATGTATAATAGACATACTTATTTATGTACGTAGGTAAAAATTGTAGGTCAATTTTTTAAAAAAATTGGTCATTCTAAAAATCTTTTCTTTTTTTTATAGAAGAGGAGGCAAACGAGCAAGTGGGTCACCTGATGGAAAGTGATCACCTCCACCCACGGACATCCGCAACACCAGGAGTTTCACAGATGCGTTGCCGTTTTGCAAATAAGCCATTTTAAGAATTAGTCTTTTTACAAATTAGCCATTTTAAGAATGAGTCTTTTTGCGAATAAGTCATTTTAAGAATTAGTCCTTTTACGAATCGGTAATTTTCCGAATTCGGCATTTTTAGAACGCTAGGCATTTTAAGAATTAGGCATTTATCGACTAAGCCGGTAATTTGTGCGGTCACATAGCCGTCACAGTTGACATCATCGCTCGCAAATTTGTACGATTCTACGAGCCAGTGGTCGCCGCACGAGAACCGCAAACAACCGCGGACGCTGCAGGTGTAAATTGTGATCTTTCTTTTTGCATATAAATCTACATTGAAACTGCGGGCCCGCACTAGACGCAAGGGCGGTTAAAAACCGCTCCGTGAGTTCTTAGCGTTAAAATACTTCAAAGTACTATAACTATAGTTTTGGTTGCTTACTGTATTATGGTAGGTAGTTAGAGATGATTCAGCTCGAGAAGCAGCATAAAGCTCCAGCTTTATGCTGGAAAGGGGTCAGATATTTTTTTCCGCAGATTGCAGCTCGAGCCATGTCACCATAAAAAGCGATTTAAAAAAAACTTAAATTGTAAAATATCAAACGCAACTTAGCGCTCTTTTCTTTTTTTTACTTTTTTTTTAATCTTATGTATAAATCTTGTGTCACAATAACAGCTGCCGTACTCCTCCGAAAAGGTTGTACCGATTTTCACCAAATTTTACTTATTCAGTAGGTCTGAGAATTAGCTACTATCTACTTTTCATACCCTCTATGTGATAAGGGTGACTCCCCCCAATTTTTTACTAAAATCACATCAAAAAAGCAGAACAACATTTGCCGGCTCAGATAGTAAAATACAAAAAAATATATATATAAACCGGAGTCCATTAAAGCCTATTAGTGTGTTGTAGCCTAGTATATATATGTACAACAAATCCTCTTTATGATAAACACGAGATTAATTCAGTTAAAACAACACATTATGTAAGCCATTTAAGCAGACGAGATTCACGGTCTACTTAAACGGCTTATTTAATGAGGTATTCAGACGGCTTGATTAGCATATTTACTAATTAGATGCTCCACGCAGTTTCTCTGGCACACAGCATCACTTGTTCAAACAAAAATCCGCTTAAGATTGATTAATTTTCAGAAACTGTTTTTATAAACGGAGGTCGGAAAGTAACAAAAAAAAACAAAATATTTTAAAGAAATGTAAATCTTGGCTGAGAATATTGAGTTTAATTTTGTCAAAAAAAATTATCTCCACGCCCATATCCCCGAAGAGGTAGGCAGAGGCACCTAGACCACACAGGCGATATATATATATATATATATATACTTTTTTTAATTTAACTTAGTTTGGTCTGAGACTTTTCAATTACGTTTAATACGATAAGTATATAGAATAGTCTGAAAATATTGAATAAGTTTAATCTAGCAATCTAAGACGGCAAGAGTTTTAATTTGATTTACTCTCGGACTTACGATACGTGCCATTTATTTTGGCGCTAATTCAAGTAATTATAAAAAAACTATATTTCACTAACGCTTCTTCCGTCATGATTACATACTTAAATAAAGTCTCTAGAATTATAAAATCTGTTATAATAACATCTTATACAACGGAAATAATTCGGTCGTCGAATTTAAGTAGTACTTCGAGTAATTGTTTTTTTTTGCATTTTACATACGAGCGATATAAAAATTAACACACTGTAGTCGTAATTTAAGCGATATACAATAAGAACGATAACTTTTTAAAAAAAAACAGTTACGCCTTTTAAGAATACGGCGGACAAAAATGCTTATGGTAAAAACTTCATTCATCAAAAGAGGCTGCAAAGTGAAGGTGCTTTCATCTTGATTTCCCAAGTTGGGAATTTAAAATCATTGACAAATATTGTTCCTGAAGAGTTAAAACTCGGTAATATATATGTCTCGCTTACTCCTTAACGATCAGCATTCAACTGTCCCGCTTGCACACGCTATGAATTGCTATGCCAATTTGGAAATATAAAGTTTTCTTAGAAAATCATAGTCCAATCAAATAATTCCAATCTACAAATGGTTTTGTGCTGTAATCTATATATTAATACGTGGAGCAAAAACTTTGGACCCCTTTTTACGAAAATTGCGCTGGCGGAGTAGTAAGAAATTTTGGACACTCGTACAGTTTATGTGTAGGAGAAGTGCAGAACGCTAATATTGTTTAAGGATAATGTTTAAAAAGTTCATTAATAAAAAAAAACACTACACGTACTATTATGCATTTGACACACAGAAACAAACATATTAATAATAACGATAAAAGATGACAGATGGCGCACAAACTATAATCATACAGTTTAGAAACAAAGAAACAAAGTTGTTGGTCTTAAGAAATGAAGATGGCGTTATTATCAACAAGATATTAAAATTTATGTAGGTCGAATTTCGATTAATGGGCGACCACTAGTAATAATAAATCTTCTTAATCATAACAATATTACTTACTTATCTACAGATTCTTAGGAGTATCGAGTGCGAAATATCACAATCCTTGCAAAACTGCATAGTTTTATTTTTTATGACATTGGATGGCAAACAAGTAGACGGATTTTCTGATGGTGAGAAATTCACCGCGCCTAGAGACACCAAAGGTGGCAGGTACTAAATAATTTGTCATTTATAAGGAAAACGCGTTTAGGTCTCGGGGAATGTTCAAGTGTTCAACTATATCATGATTATTATTTTTATCACATGGAATGAAACTTTGAGCCCTAAAAATGTATATAAGGATGTTATTGACAGTTATCACCGCCTTGACGTCACATCGTCGCAAAAAGGTGACATCATCAAAAGAGCATTTGTGAGTGAATTAAAGCGAAAAGGCCAAAGTTGGAGGCCGGAGAAAATCAATTCATTAACTCGACCATCCATCCTTTCCGATTCTTTTGAAATTATTTATTGACCGGACCTATTTTTATATACTTACTAGCTGCCTGTACCGGCTTCGCTCGGTTGGTAATGTTTTTTGATAATAAATTGAGATGTAAGCTATCCTATCTTTGTAGTTGGATCGGTTCAATTCGGTTAAGTAGTTTAGGAGCCTATCGCGAACAAGCACCGTGACACTTAATCTATGTATATTACTGGCTGGCCCGGCAGACGTTTTCCTGCCATATTTTTTAAGTGTTTTAGTAAAAAAAATTGGGATAAGTCATCCTTATCACTTAGGTGTATGAATAATAGATGTTGGCCGATTCTCAGACCTACTCAACATGCTCACAAAATTTCGTGAGAATCGGTAAAGCCGTTTCGGAGGAGTCTCGTACTCCTATATTTTTGCAATGCTATATATTTATGCTATATTTTTAAGTGTTTTAGTAAAAAAATTGGTATGAGTCACCCTTATCACTTAGGTGTATGAATAATAGATGTTGGCCGATTCTCAGACCTACTCAACATGCTCACAAAATTTCATGAGAATCGGTAAAGCCGTTTCGGAGGAGTACGGAAACAAACACTGAGACACGAGAATTTTATATGTAAGAAGAAGATAGATTGGATGTATACATCTTGACTATTAACATATCGCCTCTGTGGTCTATTTTTGGATCTAAAAATGATATTGACTACTTGATACATACTTACCTTCACGCCAAGTCTCTTAAGAAATTGGCCGAGAGTACTGAATGCCAAATCTCATGATCCTTTCAGACCTTTCTGGCTTTCTCCACATTCATTACCCTTTTCATAGAAACGCTCCAATTCCAAAGACTTTTGAAACCACCCTCGGATAACACTCGAGCGATTTGATAGTGGAATGTTAGTCTAGGTATCCCGGGTACCTACATGCATCCACATTCGCATAATATATCTGCTCTTTCAATATTTTATCTGCTATTCTTTCCACATGACCAAAACAGCAGAGCATGACCTTTCGCATTTCAACACCAACACTTTTTTTCAACCCCACTCTTTCTCAAATCGATTCGGGGTCAGGCAACACCATTTTTTTTATTATCTAATAGAGACGCCGTTTACAAGGTGGAATATAAGCTCGGATTATGATAGGTTTAGGTATCTCATTGTGTATTGTAATCACATTGAGTAATTTTGGCTAATCGTGGGTGGCCTAGTAATGCCTCTGTCTACATCTTCGGGGATATGAGCGTTAAGATACATACTTCACCTATGTTACCATAACCTTTGAAGTTTCTTGTTATCTGTGCATCATGTATGTTTCTATAATTGAAAATCAATTGCAAATCTAAAATATTTTCTCGACTAGATCGAAATTAGCAAAATCAATTTATTAAGGGTTTATATTTTAGACTATAGCTATCTTCTTTCAACGACAGTAATAGACTTCAGACTTAAAAAAAAGACAAACAATTTCAGTGCTGTGGGGTTACTCTGTGCACGATAGTTCAACAGACGTTCAATCTACTCCTCAGAACCCGTTGAATAAAAACGTCACAATTCGATATGTCCAGACTAATCTGACATGTCTAAAATGTTCCATCTCTTTTGTGTTCGTTTCATTTGAAAAAGACAGCATCTAAAATACGTTTAGTCTGCACAGCAGAATCAGCAACAAAGATTTTCATTATAATTATATCACAACTAAGATACCAGCATCTACTGTTTGTTCTGAAAATAACGATGAATTTAATTTCAGAGCAGCCTTCAAACCTGTCACAACTACTTGAAATATTATAAGACTAAGAATTTGTGAAATTAAAGAGACAACTTAAAGGGAAATACAAATTAATATTAAAGGAAAATACTTTATTTTCTAACCCTTCAAATATCAAGACAAAAAAATTTTTTTTCGTCATATTTTAATATATTCTAGACGGTTGTAAACACTAGTTTGCATCCGTTATTAGATGAACCCGCTGATATGAATCCGTGAATAGATGTAGTGAACCACAGATTTTATTCAAATTTAATAATAATCGGAAGATGGTAACACAGTTTCCTCGAAAGTTATATTTGTAGAAAGGCGTGTTTACATCTGGCTAGAACGTCCTTAAAACAAAAATATCCTCAACATTCGACATTCCATTCAATTTTCCTCAACATTCCAAATCGCCTCTGTGGTCTAGCGGTTAAATTTTTGGACTTGACTGCCTGAATTGACCAGTTTCGAATCCCGGGTCGGACAAAAAAAAGGAAATTGGGTTTTTCCAATTTTCTAATAAAAAAAACGTTGATCGGGATTGGATATGTGCCCGGTTGGCAATAGGCCTGCCTCCTATCACAATGTGGGACTTAGTTTCTTCGGCTAGTCGTGGGTGCCTGGTTGTGCCCCTGCCTACCTCTTCGGGGATTTCGGGGGGGTTGTGAAGATACTTTTTTTTTCCTCAACATAAACTTTTGAATATTTCGAATGACTGGAAGTTTGCGGGTTAAGCGGATCAACTCAGACTAAAAGCTTAACATTTCAGCCTCAGATTAGCAAATTATAAATGTCGCGAAATGTCAAAACACGGTATTAATTTGTTACTAATATGTCAAAAAATAAGTGGTAACAAAATATGTTCAGTAAACACGCCAGTGTGACGTTCAGTGTTACTGATTGAGAACTTCACGTATAAAATAGCGATTGTAATAACAAAAAAAATAATTTTTGGGATTCTCATATCGCTGCTGATTGAAAATAATAGCGAATTGCGAATTAACAGTTTCGTTCCTATTTTGACCACTGCACAAATAGGTTGGCGGCACTATAGGTTTTATTTAAAAATAAAAAATAAAACTACACTTGATTCTATCATCAGACGGTTATTCAAAATAAATGATGTCATACGTGTTAAATGAAATGCACATGTCACATTCATCTTCACAAATGTGGAAATAACACTAAACTAATTATCATATCAATGTGTGAAGGTGTGCTATTCCAATGTCCGACAATAAATGTTTTCACACATTCATAAAATTAAAAAAACTCTTAAGTTATCTGGATTGATTTAACAAAAAAATTAATGATGAACTCATTTGGTGGGTACTCAGAATTGTGTATCTATAGGACATAACTACCCGCGTTAACGGGTTAGAAAGGAATTAAAAATTTCGCCACGGGACTTGAATCCTCAGTAGCTCAATTGGTTAGAGCATTCGTCGGCTTGAGACGAAAGGCTACAGGTTCAAATCCTGTCTGGGGCGAAATTTTTTCTTTCTTTAAAATTTATAGAAACAATTTAAGTTCGGTAAAACTGACATAAATCGACTTCGTTGCCGATATTATATAAATTTGTTTCAGAAAAATTGTGATGATACATGCGGTAAACACGAGGAATAAAAACAATCTTGCTGTGCAAAAGTCTCATATCCACAGAATCAGTTATTATTTCATGGGCCAATGTAAACGTTTTAACAATAAACTTTCCGTTACCATTTAATAAAATAAAATAAATTTAAAAAATATATTAAAATTAAGTTGTATGGTAAGAGTTACTATAAGATTTCAGAATATTTAGAAGACAGTACTGCTCTTGGTACCAATTTCTACAAATTATATATGTAATACACTTTTGTAAATTTTTAGTTTTTACAATAAACTTCCATTAATTATTTCATTAAATTCCATTTATCAAAGAGTTACCATTTAACAAACTTGAAAAATGTATTAAATTTAAATTAAAAAAAGTATGGTAATGGTTTTTTATATCAATGGGTAAGAGTTATAAGATAAGACAAGATTTATGAACATTTAGAAGACAGTAATGCTCCTTATACCAAACTCTACAAATTATATATGAACTCGTAATATACTTTTGTAAATCATATTTATAAGAAAGAAAAGACAATCCCGCTGAGTTTCTGTCGCCGGATCTTCTCAGTGTGTGGCCGCGTTCCGATCCTGTGGTAGACTTTAAGCTATCACCGTATTTTTTAGAATTATATAGACAAGTATCTGTGTATAAATCTACGTATAGAAATATATTTTGATTTGATTTGATAACTGTCGCATAAATACATAAAATGAGTGTTTTATTTCACTGAAATTCCATCATCATACCATGAACGTATCATTTCCATCTTGCTAAATGTCCGCCTTTATAAGCAACTTTATGATATACGTC
This sequence comes from Calephelis virginiensis, assembly GCA_002245475.1. Lineage (NCBI taxonomy): Eukaryota > Metazoa > Arthropoda > Insecta > Lepidoptera > Riodinidae > Calephelis > Calephelis virginiensis. Next base: position 77,518 of record NJDC01003695.1, read on the forward strand.
ATAAGGTTGTCTTTTTCCGACGACAATTGGTATTTTTTTATGATATTGGAAGGCAAACAAGCAAACGGATTTCCTTGTGGTAAGAAATTCTCGCCGCCTAGAGACACCAAAGCTGGTAAAGTGCGTTGCCAACCTGAGGCCGGGATGTTAGGCCTCGAGCAAAAGTGAGTTTACCGGCTACCTTACCCTCCAAACCGGAACACGTCATGACGTTATGGCGGCAGGAATAAGTAAGGCGGTGGTACCGATCCGGGTGAGTTGGTGCGAAACTCTACCACCTAGTCAGATATCACGGTGTTAGTGACGGTAAGCCTATGCTCGCCTTTTACGAGCTGCCTGGCAGAAAGGCAGATAGTCTATTCTGCAAAGGAGCCCGGACCAACACGGGGGTATTACTGAAATAATACTATTTAAAGAGGTTATGATAACTGCCCTAGCCATGACTTGGTGACAATGGTACCGTCGAAAGTAACCTATTTCAAACATAAACAGAAGTTTCAAAATCACTTCAGAAATGACTAAGAAATCGATCAACATACAAAGAAAAAAGACCAAAAAGTAACCTCTACCTTTTTCCAAGTGAGTTAAAACCTCTATTTGTAAACGTCTACTAGGTTGCAATTCTAAATTGTCTAAAAACGAGATGGTAGCTAATTCGTTGGTATGTTTTTTTTGTGTTTGATAAGCGATTACATGAATGGATTTTGATAATTATTTTTCCGTCACATAGAGCAGAATTCAGAGGTGATCCCATACATATTTGATCACGATTGAATAGGAGTTTTTAAATACTAATAATAAACTGTAACTAATAATCTATCATATGATGAGACATCTTTTATGAGACACCATATATTAGACAAACTTTGTACCGTCTGACATCGAAAGCTAATAACAGATTACCCCTACAAACTTTTCACTAACATGATGAGCATATTAAAGTCGAGTATTATCGAATCGTAATAGACAAACTTGTGACAATACACACAAGCAGCACACGGCTCTACAGTTGGTAAGACAACCGCGGTATGTAGACACTATAGATGTATAGGCGTTGTTCAGTAAGCAACATATTTTTGAAGTTATACTTCTTTTGGCGCGTTAGGGAAAAATGATGAGGGTAAATTTTTACGATGCGCGCGCACACCGTCACGAAAAACCGACATGATGAAGTTAGCTATAGATAACATTTTAGTTTTTAAAAAGATTTTTGTCTTATTACGCCGCAGAAGTATAACTTCAACCGCGTGTACATAAGTACACACACTTTTTTTTTAAGTAACAGAGCAGGGTAGGCGAACCTTTATGCTTCAACGTACTATTTTTTCTAAAAAAAATGTTTAATGGAGTCATTGACGTGCCATCAAATAATTTTGGCTTTCTGATTATTTGGAAAATAATAATAATAAATACTATCAAAACTCTTTATTAAATAAAGTAAACAAAAGAGGTACATTTTGGAGTGTTCTTATTACACACATAAATTAAATTACTGTAAAATTAGTGTGACTTCATTTGCTGCAGGTTCGATGACAAATAATTTATATTAGGGTTGTAAGATGTTACTTTTAGCAAAATGCATGCTGAACTATATTCATCTGTCAAACGGTTTCTAACCGAGTTTCTAATGCTATTCATCTCTGAAAATATGTAAGACGGGAGTAAAACCACTGTATGTTGTCGCCGCATTTCATACTGTGATATCCGTTTTACCGGCCTGCCGGCCTGGAGGTAACTTGAAATTGTCACGCTATATATTTTTTTAGTTAACAAACAAATGTCAACAATTCACAACGTCAACATTCAAGTTTTAACTTTTGCCAGCACTCCCGAAGTGAAACCCATCGTTTTTTTTATAAGAATCTTCTCCCGATAATAATTACATAACAAATACAAAAACGTTCCTTCCGTTCAGGCGTAACGCGATGGCCAACAGAAAAAGAGATTCATTTTTATATTCATACATACACATCTTCACGGTAAGTCCCTAACGAGTTAACAGGTATCGAGATCCAAGTCCCTCAACCCTGGCAGACCAGCCTGGCTTCCTTTACATTCATTGCCCTTTTCATACAAACACGTCGGCTTCGAAAACTCTTAACACAATCCAAGGATAGCAACCGAGCGATTAATTATATATTATTATTATATTTATAGATTACTAGCTGTTGCGCGCGTGGTTAATGTTCCCACAGGAAAATTTTTTCGGGATAAACCCTATGTGTTAATCTAAATTAACCTCTATATGTGTGCCAAATTTCATGAACATCGGTTTAGCAGTTTTTGCGTGAATGAGTAACAAATAAACAGACAAACTTTCGCATTTTTAACAATAATATGATTCTATTCTACTAATTCTATTTCATTATTAAAAAAACTATGATTATGAAAAAACTATGAAAATCTAAAGTAATGAAACAAGAAA
>NJDC01003695.1:94185-113758 GCA_002245475.1 Calephelis virginiensis
TCTCTCTCAATCTCTAGTAATCTCTATCTCTATCTCTCTTATAGAGAGAGCCAGACAGAGAAACATGAAATAAAAAAAAGAAAATAAAAATATAAAAAAAATTATAACAAAAAAAACCAAAATGATAATAAAAAAATAGAAAATGAAAAATAAAAAAAATTGTCCGACCCGGGATTCGAACCCGGGACCTAATGCAGTCAAGTCCAACTACTGAACCGCTAGACCACAGAGCAAAAAGTGTCGTGACAACATTTTCGTAAGAATTTTTTCCGTCTAGTCCCCATTCACAACGTGCAATAAGGAACTTCGTTCCAAAAGGCCGGTTTTGAAGACACCTTGACATCACCCTCTGATAATATCCAAGGGTGGTGGTAGTGGTCGCTCTCTCATTTCGACCGCATTTATCCTACTCTCATCCGTCTTCTGACATACGCAATTCTTGCTACCATACAACAACGTTGGGATAAACACAGAATTATGCAGAGCGAGTTCAGCTTTTTCATTCAAAACCACACTTTGAAATAGCTTACCCAGCGCTCCATTCACACTATTCCCTGCACACACTCTCCTTTCCACATCCGCGGTATTCCTTCCATCCCTGCTAAAAGAACAACCAAGACATACAATTTAATTCACTTGCTCCAACACTACATCATCAACTAAAACTCACATCCGTGGCTAGACCTCTTTCAAACACTATTACTTTGGTTTTTATCGCATTCAAATGTAAGCCCCTTTTTTTACAATCGCTTTCCAAAACTGATTCAAAATTCACTTAAAGAACTTTTTACAGTAGTACTATTTAAACTATGGGCTTCGGCTATATTCGTCAAGCTTCGGAAATCCGAATGTATTTTAAAGATATCTATATAGAGTTGCTATTACATAACTAATCATTTCGCTTAACTTTAGATTAGATCAGCCAACTTAAAAATAAAAGTATATAGCGTAAAAAGAGCAAAAAGTGTAAAGCTGAAGAGCATAACTTAAATAATAGTTCTGTACAATTAATTGATTCGACTACTTATGCAATTGTTATTGAAATTGATACATTAGTCACTTTAAGTAATATTTATTTTAACTTTGTCCTAACTTTGTCTTTTACACTAAGTAATTTGGAAGAAAAGTTTAAAAGTTATCACTATAAGATTGCCCTGAATTAAGCACCATCAATAGTCCAATATATCCAACGTGGCACGCTGCTTTTTAACCGACTTCAAATTAAAGGAAAGGTTATATGATCGACTACTACATTTTTTTTATATACGAGTTTGTTAATCGGTTTCTCCGTCATTGGTGAACCGATTCAAAAATTCTTTTTTTATTTATATCAACTAATGGTTAACGTTAGTCGAAATTCGACCATAATAAATTTTAATATCTTGTTGATAAGAACGCCATCTTCATTTCTCAAGACCAACTACTTTGTTTCCGAACTGTATGGTGCGCCATCTGTGATCTTTTATCGTTATCATCAATATATTTTTTGTGCGTGTAAAAGCATGGCAGTGTGAATAATGTTTTATTTATTGATGTAATGTACTTTAAAAGCATTATTATTAAAAAATATTAGCGTTCTGCACTTCTCCTATGCATAAACTATAAGTGTATCAAATTGTATGCTCTTGCGACCGCGCAATTTTCGTATAAATGGGTCCAAAGTTTTGGCATCACGTATTAATATATAGATATACTACAGAACCCTTAAAAGCGTTTGTTTTATTCTGAGAACAATATGCAATATAGTTCAATGAACGTTTTCGATTAGTTAACGACTTAAAACACGATACTTTTAACTTCACTTGACTACAAAAAAAAGTTTTTTAGGTTTACAACATATCAAAAACGTGAAATATACAAAAAAAATAGATAAAGAGGCTTCAAAATTTAATGGCTACAATTTCTTTTTTATTTTCTTTAAAGAGACTCTTACCACTGAAAGATTATCTTAAAACACATAAAATATTACGTTCAAATATCTAAGTAAGCTTTTAACAATCCCCTATCAAGGTCTCACGAATTGAAATTTTATTGACTCGGAATGTTCTCGAAATATCAAGACATAAAAACATGTAGACTGCAAATTAAAAGGACAGTAAAAAGGCAAAGTAACAAAATGACGTTAAGGCTGTAAAATTAGATGGTCTTGGAATGGCAAGGTAGTAAAATTACATGCCATAAAAAGACAAACACATGTGATGACATAGTCGATACAGCGTTATGTGAGGTCACAATTTCTATTATAGTACGGGAGCCAAAGAAGGGATTTGGGGAGTTTCTCAGGCGCGTCGGAATATGATATGGATAAATCTATATGCCGCGTGCAAAGTAGCCCTTTCAATTTATGTAGTCTCTAAATTATAATTTTATTTGTATATTTTGTTTCTTATTATGCCAGTAAGTGCATGTTTAAATATTCTGACGATAAGTAGTAAGATATGCAGAAGTAGGAGGTCAACAACTTTAAAAAAATAAGTTTTTTTCTGAATATTCATTATGGTAGAGGAGCCGAAGAGGGAATTTTTGCAGTAGGTAACTTATGCGCGTCAAGATATGGGAAATACCTGTACCATTATTATGTATCAAATCACTACATAGAGGCACGTACGTAAGGTTGTCTGTCAACTTTTTTTTCACTTTAAAATATAATCCAGCATGTCAAGTTAAAGTTCAGCAGGTGACAAGTTATTGCAAGCTAACAAGTGCATATTTAAATTTTCGGATGATTAAAACAAGACATACGGGAGAAGAAGGGTAAAAAAACTTTCAAAACCCAAATCATGTATGTTCACTGTCTATTACGGCAAACTGTCTGATTGACATATTTCTGTCATCGGACATATTATATTAGGCATATACACTATTAATTTTTCATGAACTCGCCTATGACTACCTGACTGTAATTATTCTTTAAGCTTATAGACGTTCCACGAACCCTTAAAAAAACTCCCATATTTTTTTTTACTCTTCACGCTGGAGTTCCTACACATTTAGCATCACGGACTCTCCTATTATTAGCCATTATGGCGAACTGTCTGATTAATATGTTTCCGTCATCAAGGACACAAGCTATGTACACTATCAATATCTAATGCATTTTGCATAAATGACCAAATGATTGTAGCCGTTCTTTTAGGCTTTATGATGATCTTACACCCCTAATAATTATAAGTAACACGACCTCTTTTATCCGCCATCATCTAATCGACAAAGCCCAATAGATCTATATGACGCTGGAGTGACAACATATTTACCATCCTGGCCTCTCCTACTATGAGTTTTGTCAATATAGCAGACCCATTCAATAATTTAATAAAAACATACTGAGTAGCTAAAACAGGCCAAAAGCTGAAAATAGGTATTATAATTCTCATTGCGGTAAAAAAAATACCAAAAAGGTGATCATCAATTCGTCGGCATATTTTTTTTGTATGTAGCTGCGCTTGCGCTGCCAAATAATGAATAAATATCGGTGGTTTTCTTTTCAAAGACAGGTAGGTTATAATTTCGATAAGGCCCTTAAACCTAGATTAATACCCGACGACAAACTTTCAAGTCATGTTTAATATAAGTAACGCATTTTTTTATGTATTTAGATACGGTAATATTTTTTTTGTATTTAATACCGTAATAAAAAATATATTGGATTGGATAAGTGCCCGGTTGGCGATAGGCTTACCACCTATCACATTGTGGGACTTAGTATCTTCGGTTAGTCGTGAGTACCCTGGTTGTGCCTATGCCTACCTCTTCGGGAATATAGGCGTGAAGATACTTTCTTTTTTATAATAAAAATTGTGACCGTTTTCTGCAGTTTACTAAGCTTAAATTATTAATAAAAAATAAAGACTAACAGAGCAATACGACTGTGGACAGATGCAGGGACTCGTGGAGACCTAGGTGGAAGTTCCAGGATCAAATCACAGGGGTTTTATTAGGAGGTGGTGTCAAAAATCTCTGATACCGACGTGTTTATTTGAAAATGGCAACTGATTTGGAAAGAGCTAGGTAGGTCTGCAAAGGCATTTGGCACTCAACAGTCTCTGCTTATCCCGTCAAGGACTTGGCTTGAAGATATGTTAATCTGTTACAATGTTAATCATTAAAAAGTTTTAAAACTTATTATAAACACCGTTTTTTAAAATAATAATGAGTAGCATTACAGACATTTTTGTATTTCTCAGAGTATTCTTCTTAAGAAACTATCTGCTGAAGGTCTACAACACGCTAATAGAGAATGAAATATCCCCGATTAATTTTAATGTCTATACTTGCACGAAGTATAACATACACACACTCACAGTGTTATCTTATAAGCAAGAGATAACCGTTGCGTATATCCATCAGAGATGTGTCATTTTTACAGGGAATTTAGGGCTCGTGAGTACCTGTCTATCCTACCGTCCAAGCACTCAACACGACAATGGCGAACACCGGCTACATAGCGACAAGAAGAAGTTGCTACCAATCCAGTCAAACTGCTATTAATCATTCTACCCTATGGATAGAAGACACATACAGAAGCTTTCCATTAAGCTTAACTAAGAGATAAGTAAATTCTAAGCAAGCATCACTAAAATCAACTTTTCACATTTAAAGCATTCTTCCCCCTTTTACACACCGATCAAACTTGTCTATTGTTATACACAGTCTATGTTGCGCATTTTCATGCTAATAGCCGTATCATTAAAAAGAATGACGTTAATAATAATAAACACAAAAGGTTCCAATTTCAAAAGCGCGGTCTATGTTAATTGGTCGTATATGTCGACGTACTCAGCCAATACGTAATCAGTTTACTACAAAGCATGCTATTAAGTATCGAGTGTATACAGAGCCCTTACCATGAATGAGTTTACAACGCTGAAGCCTAAAATTCGCTAACTATATGTTGCGTACACGGATGTAGGTAAATATTAATTCGTCGCTTTTTTAACCGGCTCCAAAAAAGGTAGCTACAAATTTATTTTTTTGCATGTTAGTTACTTGTTTGTTACCAATAACGAACAGATTTTTTGGGAAAGTAGTATGATACCTAGATGGTCTGCTACTAATTTTATCGAGTATACTTAATAATGCATAAGTATTAATCTGTGTTGACGACATCATTGTCAGCTCAAAAACTACTAGTCTATTCCAAATGCACAGCGACAAAGTAAGTGAGTATTATGTTAATGCCGAACGAAGCGAAAAGTGTAGTTTTTCGTAAAAGTCACATCATAATATTATAATTTACACAGTAAACGAGGTTCGTGGTAAAAGGCAGGTTGAGTGTCTATACACGTAGAGTTCATGCAGATATGTCAAATCTGTTTTTATGATACATGAGTTATGACACAGGGCGGGGCCTCATTCCGTTTTTATTTCTGACTAATTAGCGGATACTATTTTACTGTCTATTATTTTATATATTTTACAATTGTTGTAAGCTGGCACAACGAATCTATAAACAACCTAATCGTCTAATTGTTTCTTTATATCTTCAACACTTATCCAGGTTTCGTGATTAATGAGTAAATATTTGTCTACTTACGTATTACAAATAATATTTATAGGAATTTGCACGATTACTGCCACTTAAAATTTTAAAATGTAAATTTATTTTTTAAAAATAAACAAAGAAGTTTAAAAATCAAGAAATGTTGATTAGCCCTGTTTTACTTAAAGGTCAATAGCCGTTTTTCTTGTTGCGTTTGGAACAAGCTGTAGTTGGATATTGATAAAATGTATAGGACCATCTCGAAATCATTAGCAATCTTTCGAAAAAAGAATTATGAAATCGCGACTTGGAAATGAAATAATTGGAGCCAGATTTCTGGAGTTTTACTGTGCTTAAATTATTACACATGACTATTAGGAGATTGATCTTGATGTTTTTTTTTTAGTAAAGTAGGTTAGGGTTTAGAGGTTATTCCATAAGATTTGAACAAGATTCCTCAAGTGGTTCACAGGGTATATTTAGTAACGAGTATTTTTTGTGGATTAAGTTATAATGGAATTTGAAAACTTCATTCCAGACCATAGACGCTTCACATTTCGATACGTGATTAACGCACGCTAACTGTAGCAACTCATGGTAAAGGCTCTGCACACATGAAACAAACCGAACGATCTAAAATTGGAGATGTCTGGATCCCGTAGATACTTCAAAATACCACTCACTCTCAAATCTATATTTAAGCACTGTCGGTTAACTTGAAGCACTGTCAGTTGAACATCAATCGATTAAAACGTCTGCTCTGTGACCGCAAATAAAACCTGATTTAACAATTAGCTTTTTTAATATCTATCTCGACTTTAAACTTTTACTTTTCTAGTGCTATCATCAGATCCCGTAACACCATTACAAAGAAACAGATTTTGATAATGTAGTAATATTCTTAAATGTTTATATTATTCGGAATTCGCGTAATATCAAAAATTCTCGACACTTCGTCGCAGTACAAACATGAAACAGTATTGAAACTAAGCTTAGTTGATAAAATAATTACCTACACTTTTATTCATTAGTAACCATTACAAAAATAACAGATTTTGATAATGTTATGATATTCTAAAATGTTTATATTATTCGGAATGAGAGTAAGATTAAAATAAATCGTAACAAGACTATTTGTCTACATTTCGTCAATGTACACATATGAAACAGTATTAAACTAAGCCTAGTTGATAAAATACCTACAATAGATTGAAGCAATAGGGTTGTCATGCAATTATTATGTTAGCCTTTTCTAGTATGTAATGAGTAATGACAAATCATTCGAATTACAATAACTATGTAGTTTGCAAATAATATAGGTCGGGAATCGTGGGGTCTCGGTTCATTCCAGCAAAAAGCTAATACGCTCGTTGCATTTTTAAAAGGACGCGAAAACAACTAACAACTTGACCACTCATTTTGACGTGGCACTCGCTATACCAGACTCCAAAGTCCACACCTCGAAAACAACTTATGGGCCTCGATTTTGGGCATGTTTGTGTATTTCGTTTCGAACGTTTGTAGGTACTTTATATAACTTCGTTTCGACCATATCTATAGATCTGTCACGCGGAATTTTAGTGATTATTTATTTGTGAAGTTAATATTGTTGACATAACTACTATTGCTATAATGTATAAACTATTGTTGGCAAAATAAATAAATAAATGTTTTAAGATTTAAAGCTTAATTTTAATGTTTTCATCAACTGATAAAACTAAAATTTGTAAAAAAAAATAAGATAAACTTTTCAAAACATGAACGACATAGCACAAGGCATATATATACTTGTATTCATGTAAAAAAGGGTTGTACGCTTGGGTGTGTAATCAAATACCTTTTTCACTCGAGGGCAACCCTTTTATTAGATAACCAATTAGACAAGTAATAGGAATATTTTTTGTGAGCATTTTTATTTTATACATAAATACATAAAACTTAATAAAATAAAAGCGAATACACACTTTTCAAAATGACACTTGTAATTAAATTTTCCACAACACACTTTATTACTTTATTTAAAAGTTTACACTTTAGCCAACCAGTCCACTTTTCGTCAGGATTCTAAAACTAAATTCAAATTCAAAATAGATTTAATTACCGACGTAGATCTATACAAAGATTCTTGTAACGTGTCTATGTAATTGTAAAATGTACCACTAGTCTAGTCAAAATTAATTCATTTGTATGGAGTAGGTTGCATTAATTGCACTTTGGGTAAAAGCTTGCCATATGGTAGATATATCACTAGGGAACTTAAAAATAAAAAATCACAAATTTTGAACTTGTACTTTTTTGTATTTAACGAAAATACATAAAAAAAATTAAAAACTCTTAAACAATAATTAATATTTTGGTGATTTTGTAAACAGTGGTCAATTTTAGAATTTTTTACTCACAATGATAACAACATACTATAAAAAATTATAATTTGGGTGGATGTGTCTTTTTTAATTTAAAATATTTTTTTAAGAAACGCTCAGGTCCAAAATCGGGGATTACGAATGTTTCATATAAATGACATTTGCATTATTAAGTATGTTTAAAAATCCCTCGAGCGTCTTTAGTGCAAGTCAGAAAAAAATAGAAAAAAAACATTTTTTCAATTAGTTCTAATAAAACCACCAAGATGAAAATTTTGTATAAGTTAAAAGCTATTATTTAGCGTATATAACAATCAAAATCACCAAAAATGCAATTTTGTAAGTCATCTTTTTTAATATTTAACAAATATCATTATTATTATAAAAGATATATTTAATGTAAACAACTACCTACGCAATTTTATTATTATTATATTTTTACGGTATTATTGAACATATGTGTCAATTTTCACTTGAAAATTATTTTTGGTTCTGCGTAAAAGAAAACAAAACGCATTTTTAGGTATGTCTCGGAGCGCCATCCCGTTAAAGCATGGAAATTACCATGTATGTATTATAATACATCCATACTTTTGTTTAAAACATAAATTTGTCAAGTGTCTTTAATGCTACCTCATATCTTAATTTGATTAGACTACACAGGATCGGAACGCGACCACTCACTAAGAAGATCCGGCGAAAGAAACTCAGCGGGCTTGTCTCTTATAAATCTTATTTACAAAAGTTTATGACATTTACAATTAATTTGTAAAGATTAGTATGAGGAGCAATTAATCCCAAGCATTTCTGTCTTCTAAATATTCGGAAATCTTATAATAACCCTTACCATACAACTTAATTTTAATACATATTTTAAATTTATTAAATGATACGTTTTTAATATGCTCGGGATTTTATTGTAAAAACGTATACATTGGCCCATGAAAGAATAACTCATTCTGTGGATAAAGATAGACAAATCTATTACAATTTAATTATCAGTTCATAGGTACCGAGATCAGTGATTGGTTCTTACTGATGGTCTATAGGGTTGGTTACTCTTGAATCTGGGTATTATTACTTACAAACAAATTTAAAAAATCAGATTTTTTTATGATAGGTACTCGAAGGCAAACAAACAAGCAGATGGATTTCCTAATGATAAGAAATAGACATCAAAGGTACGTTGTCAACCTGAGGCCATGATGTTAGGCCTCGAGCAAAAGTAAGTATACCGGTTACCTAACCTTTTGATCCGGAACACGTCAACGGCAAGCACTGACGTTATGGCGGCAGAAATAGGTAAGGCGGTGCGTATCGAACCCGCGCGAGTCGCTGCGAAATTCTACCTCGTAGAAGGACGTCACGGTGTTAGTGACGGGAAGCCTGACTGAAGCCCGGACCAACACGGGAAATAATTATTTATACCGTTAAAATAATTTATTGCTTACTATTAAACAAATGTTATTAATTCGCCAGTATTGTGTTCAAGAGTACCTAAAATGACATACACGATTCCAATTTTCAATATTGCAAGAACCGAACTTCGAGAGTGGGTTACTCTCGAAGTTCGGTTGTTGCAATATTATATATCATTTGCGATTGCAGTATAAATACTGATTTAAGAACCAAATAAAGGCTAAATGTAAGATAAAATAAATAAATAATAAATATCCCTGGACAAGTCATACAAATTGAACCTAACCCTAAAGTAAGGAAATTATATGCTTGTGTTATGGGCGTTAGTCAACGATAGTAATAAATATAAATACTTAAATAGATACCAGAATAAATTTAATAAACACCCAAACCCGGAAATGCAGACATCGAAATGTTCATCACACAAATGCCTGCCCCCGTCGGGAACCGAACCTGACTGAGCCTTGCGGTTGGTCAATGTAGTTAGTTAAATGTATCGTGGAAAAGTATGGCTATTATTAAAAATGGACTATATGATTTTATAATAAAATTTCACCAAGTGCAGACGATGAATAATATAAAATTTCACAGCTAATTAGCGTAGAAAGGTGTTCTTCTTACGATGCATAACGCATACGTTGACATAATTCATAAATTATGTCACTCAAAACAACTCCAACTTAGAGTACGCAGTTTTCTAGTTTATTTTAACGCTAATATATAACTGTGTGACAATGTTGTAGGTACAGTAAGGTGATAGCTAACGTTTGGCCTACTACAACTACGCACATAAACTAGATTAAGATCCGACTGCGTGAATCCTAATGTTATCTCTCACTGCCAATTCAGTTACTTATGATACTATGGATAGAGATAGACCTACTTACTAGTCTTAATTATTGAAATAACGTTGGTTGTCTGGTTACTCATCGATAACAGCTCTATCTCTTATTTTAGATACGTTACTTAAATTTGACGTTAGTTAGTTATCACTTATCTCTTAGCTATATATAATAAATGTATATAGTATAATAATATAATTAATATTTTTGATTATTACTTTGTACGCAGTAATAAAGATACAAAGAATTACCTACCATTAACTTGTGAGCTGAGAATAAACATAAAGGTTAGATGAAAAATATTGATTTAAAACTAAAGGCCAAATTAGAAAAAGCTGCTTGATATTTTTGATAACGTATTTTGGCAATGCAGTATACCTACTGTACTTTGTATTAGTACCTAATTGTTATTAATATATTTGCAACACTTTGATAAAAAAACTGCCAATTATTTAACTTTTTTATAGTTTAGAAGTAAGCGCGTTGTTTATAATGTCAACTTTCAATCCCATTAATATTACAAAGACAAGGTTTGTTTGGTTATTTAATTTAATCTTTGTATATTCGGATGTCCGTTTGTTATTGAGCAGCACATCAAAGATACGATATTTGGCAAGCGGGTAGTCTAAGAGCTGGTCCTAACCTACTTTATCTCGATTACGTAACGGGTTCCAGCGGGAGATAAAATTTGGAATGCAAGCTAGGCAAGTTAACAACCCGCAAACAAACACATAATTATAGACATCACGTGGCCGCTTCTCGGATTATTCCAGTCGCGTGTACGGTGTGACAACGCACATTGAACTAGTTTACTCGCAAGCCACCTGTTCCGTTGATAAGAAAGCTTGCCATCACAATTTTCTCACAAATTGTACACTAATAACGTTCATAAATATTATCTGAATTTTTTATCAGACGAGAAGTCTATCTTTTTACTCGAGTGCGTCACACAAAATGGGAGTTAAGCGTTTATCAGTTTTTGCATATTATAATCTTGCGCGTTAAAATAATAGTGACGTCATCAACTAGTTCAATCGCAGAATATCGAATTTATTCGAACTCCGATTTCCAACGAACTAGTCTTCAACTAAGCGTCATTACTTATAAGATTGATACTGTGAAAAAGGAGTTGGCTAAAAAACACAATTAAGTAGGGTAGAAGTATTAAACAAATATTTAAAAATCATAAAACTGGAATATTTTAATTTTCCCTGTCAGTTTTCAAGCTAAACAATTACTTTGCAATCCATTTTACATACATCGCCTCAGTGGTCTAGCTATCCAGCGTTAGACTTGACTATATAAGGTCCCGGGTTCGATACCCAAATAGAGCAACGAAACTAAAATGCATTTTTACAATTTTCTAATAAAGAGCAACGTTGACCAGGATCAGATTTTTGCTCGGTTGGCAATACATATATTTGCCACCTAGGAGACACACTTTGGGTCTTAGTGTCTCCGGCCAGCCGTGGATAACCTGGTTGTACCTCTGCCTACCACTTCGAGGTACACATTTTAAAATCTTACGAGATCGTGAAAAATCTCACTAATTACTACTTAATTGTTCTCATTCAAAAACCTACAATTTGTATGGTGTAGTGGTCTCTTTCTCGAAGTAGAGCTAAACCATGGATCTGAGTTCACTCTCTACTCACTTACTCTCTAATTAAAAAAAGTGTGTGTACTCATGTACGCACGTAAGAAGTTACACTTCTTTGGCGTAGCAATCCAAAAATACAAAATAAAAAGGTTCGCAACTAACTTTAAGGTGTTGCTTTTTTCTGTCGGTAGCAACTAACTTCAGACTGTTACATTTATCTGTCGGTGTGCGCGCGCATCGTAAAAATTCACTCTCATCATATTTCCCAATCGCGCCAAAAGAAGTATAACTTCAAAAAGTTGACGTCTACTATTAAGTCATTGTCGTATATATGATATTAAGCACTTGATGGTTATATTTTATGTCACCATCAAGATGGTAATAGCTTACATAAAATATCACCACGCGTATATCCCCGAAAACTCTGGCAGAGGTACAACCAGGGCACCAACGATTAACCAAAGATGTTAAGTCACACAATGTGATAAATAGCAAGCCAATCAACCGTGTACTTATCCAATTCGAAAAAAAATGGTTTTATTACAAAATTTAAAGAACACATTTTTTTGTCCGAAGCGGTCATCGAACCCGGGACCTCATGCAGACAACGCCAACACCGGACCACTAGATCACAGCGACGAACAAACTTCACACTTACGTAATATGTAAATCAGTCTCAAAATAAATCAAGTAGGTATTAAATTGGCCAAATTTCACTTTCGTAGAGTTTAAATTACAATGTACAAGTATCATTAAAATAATGACGCGTCACGCTTACTTTATGGGTTAAGCACGAAAAAATATTTCACTTGTTCTAAATTATGAAGCATGTGTAACGCAGGCAACATTTTGTTTCGGTTTTTACGGCCAATTTCAATAACCTATCTGCAATTAGAGATAGACCTACTAGAGTTTTGTTGCTAAGATATTTTTTGAGTCTCTGACGCAGAGAGAAAAGATTGCATCTGTTTTTTCGTAATTATAGCACTTACTAATTTTACATTATCGCTATCTTCTTTCAACGCAAGGCATATAATAAAAAGAGACAAAACACTTAGTGCTGTCAAATTAGACCTTACACGACATTTCTACAGACGTTTAATCTATCACTCGGAAAACGTTAATCAAAAAACATCACAATATGACATGTTCGGACTGATCTGACGTGTCTAAAATATTCTATCTCTTTTGTTTTTGTTTCATTTGAAAAAGGTTGCGTGCATCTAAAATAATTTTAGTTTGTGAACAGCTTTTTACGTATCCCGCAACGGAATCAGCTTGAAGATATGTGTTATTTTTTATGCATAGTCGCTATTTTCTAATATTTTAGTTTTTCTAATAGTTTAGGTTTGGAAACGAAATTTCGTTAGTAAGTTTTACTTAGGAGACGGACTTCACAAAGTACAAAAATTAAATATTTCATTAATTTCTCCGGGATCCCAACATCAAATCCAAACTTTGTGACAGTTACCACCTCGGAGAGACTACCTCTTTCAACTTAGAAATATATTTCTTAAAATGGGTTCAGAAATGACAAAGAAAAGAAGAATCACATAAATATAGGAGTCAAATATATATAACCCTCGGATCTAGTCTCTTTCAACTTAGAAATTTATTTCTTAAAAATGTTTTCAGAAATTAAAAAGAAAAGAAGAATCATATAAATACAGGAGTCAAATATATAACCTCCCTTTTTCCAAGTCGGTTAAAAAAATGAAATGAAATGAAATTTATTTATTTGCGGAATGTGTGTATTTAAAAGTTGTCACAGAATACTTATTCATACCAACATATTCTACCACATTGTGGTGTGCAAATATCTAACTTAATTAAATATATTGTATTTTTTATTTTTGTTACTTATATATTTTAACATATAAATTCGTTTAAATATATTTACTACTAGGTTAGCACTTATTAATTTAAGCAAAAATGTTAATGATCGAGTTTTGCCCTATCTACCGTACACTATATTAACTGCGTAAATTACTCATCTGCCGCAAAACTCGCTCTAATTCTCCCACGGCCCGAACGTGAGTTGGACTTAGTTTGATATCACTGGATTTACATATTCATAAAAACAGTGAATAACCGCTTTTAATCCCGCAAAATCCGCTACCTCTATCACTAGCACGAATACGGGCCCCGAATTAAACATCTTTTGTGTATGTTGAGATGAATCCAACTTGCCGTGGTTTAGAATTAGAAAGTAGATATAGATACTTATTGTTGTTCCATTCATGTTATACGATGAATTTGCAAAAACGACATGATTTCGTTAAAATGGTGGCTCGCCGTCAATACCACTCAAGTGCTTTTAACTGGAATTCTCATTTCTTATTCTAATTACTTCAAAAACTTCGCAAGTGTGAGAATGATTAAAATATCATTTATTTAATAATTACAAACTGACCAAATAATACTTTTTATTTTTTAAGGTTTCGACTCCAATTTTTTTTATATGTTATGTCAATCCATTTCAGTTACTTCTGAATCAATTTTAAACTTCCAAACTAGTCCCGTTTCCACCAAATCTAATCATAGAATCCAACGAAAGTCGAGGAATAATAATAAATACATATTTGTGTACGTAAATGATTCACTTATTGAAGTAGAAGTCACTTTTTGCAGTTGTACTGAGCTGAAGCCGATTTACAATTTAGCTGTTTTAGCTGTTGATGACGCAAAATTATTACATACTCTTGTTGTTTTTTCTATGTTTTTTAAAGCGATTACTCGGTTAGTGACTAATTAATTTTAGCATTTTATTTTTAAGTTTAGATGGAGCAGAGTAAGAGGGGTGCTTAATTTTAAGCGTTTGAGGCGCTAGACAACGTACTTATTGAAAATAACGTATTTGTAGTTTTAGCTGCTTTTAAATTATAAAGCGGCAAAATATCCCTTTTTTAATAAGTACAGGTGGACCGAATACTATATGATTAGTACTATGTATTTCTATTATTCTTTTTTCTGTTATTCCGTCAATCTATTTTTTTATTTGTGTTTTCTACTCTTTCCTAGGTTAGCTGTAACACAAGCCCTGTTACACATGAGCTTTCATTTTTCACTTTATTAACAATTAATTTTAATCCTACTTTTTAAAGTGTGTAACATAATAATAATATGGATATCTGGCATTTCAGGAATATATTATTAGGTAAACTAAAATATGACAGCCTAAGGTGCCTCAGCCTCAGGACACAATTACCAGATTTGGAAAATAAAGGCGAAGCTCCTATCAACGCCAAGTCAGTGTGCAAGTCAAACGGATACCCCACAATCCAACATAGGATACGGCTGACTTTACGGCTTCAGAAATATCTAAGGTGGTAATATTAATTCTAAAGAGCTGCTGTATATCACTCTACTGACTAGTAAAGACTGGCAACACTGGTGAAATAATCCAATAACCTATAACTTACTGGATTAGCACTTGCAAACTATGAGATCGTCACATCTGATGCTAACACCAATCCATACAAAGTATAAATGCGAAAGTCTGTCTGTTTTTCTATCTGTCCGCCTTTTAAGCTTTCAGGGCTAAGCCGTTGAGCACTTTCATAAAAAATGACAAGCATATAGTTATAGACCCGTTTTTCTAATCAGACGAAGTCAAGGGCAAAAAGCTAGTTCACAGTAATAGCATATTAATTCGCGACATGTAAGTTAAATGACCATTGACATTTAAGTAGCTACTTGGGATCTATCAATAACCAAAAGCCAGGCAAGCTTTGCAATCCAATAAATTAATAAAGCTTTGCACATCTTAATCAGACCTTAAGCTATTAGCTATTTGCCAATGCATTTTATATTAATCGCTATATTCTTTAAACTATACTAATAGAAAGAGACAAAACATTTTAAGTGTTATCAGACTAGTTTGCACATGACATCTCTACAGAATTTAAATATATTCCTCATAAAACATAGATTAAAATGTGTTGAGGTTGACATATCCTGGCTAAAATGTTCCTTTGTGAAAATCTAAAATTGAAAATGTTAAATAATCCTTGACCAACATGTAATGTAGCTAAGATCCATCTCGATGACGTCAGCATTTAGGCGAAAAAAAATCCGCATCGAAATCTGTCCATCCGTTCAAACATTATGATGTTACAGATAGACACACATACACATAGAGAGACTAATCAAACTTACTACACCCGCAATTTCCATTCGGAGATTAAAAATAATTGATTAAGATGCGAACGAGATAAATGTTACTTAAAATGTTAATCAAATCTTAAGACTCATCTAGTTACATCACACTGAATATAAAATTAAAGTAATAGAACTAAATGCACATTAATTGTAGTATAAGAACAATGTTTGCTATGTATTGGATACAGGACAAAGAAGTCGAAACTAGGATTATTAAAATTTATGTCGGTTTGTCTGTTCACTTTTTCCGCAAAAACAATTCCGAATGTAGATGTTGAGTGAATATCTTCACGCCCATGTCCCCGAAGAAGCAGGCAGAGGTACAACCAGGGCAGCTACGACTAGCCGAAGATAATAAGTCCCACAATGTGATAGGTAGCAATTCTATCGACACCCAGGCACGTATCCAATCCCAAGCAACTTTTTTTATGTTAGAAAATTGGAAAAACCACGTTGTAGTCCGACCAGAGAATCGAACCTGCAACCTCATAGAATAAATTCCAACAACACCTGGCCCGCTAAATCACAGAGGCGTTTAAAAGACAAAAAGTTAAGAAAACATTAATAAAATCTTGAGATTTAGAACAGTTACATCATTTAGAAAATAAAATTGTATCTTAATGCGGTAATATTAAAAAAACGTGGCCCACTTAAATCGACGAAAGTATTAATACACTTTTCGACAACAAGGTAAATAGGAACGACCTCAACGTACAACTTGTTTACCTCAAAAAGAGCCATCGAGAACATATTAGGAGAAATTCTTTTAATTGAGTATTTAAATAATTTCCATTCTTTTTTCTTATATTTTTCTTATAAGAATTTCTACGAATATGTCCTCCTATCGATGGTCGCATCTCACGATCCTTGCAAATCTGCCTAGGTACATTCATTACCCTTTTCATACAAACACGACGATTTCGGAGACTCTTGGCACTACCCTCGGGCAAAACCCGGTCAAGTTGATAGTGAAATATCAACATAGGTCTCTCCGGGTATCTATATGAATTCACATTCGCATTGATTATCTGCTTTGTCAATCTTTCATCTGTAATTTTTTATCATATGTTTTGCCTTCTATTTTTTAACCAACTTATTAAAAGAAGGGGGATGATGTGAGGACTCCCACATTTTTTATGCAAGTTATTATTATTTTTTTGCCGAAAATTTATTCGAAAGTGCTCATTTTAGAGATGGTCATGTAGCCGTCAAGTTTGAGTCTGATGATGGAATTCTAAAGTCATTTATCCAAACACTTAATTTTTTGTGCACTAAGACGAAGTTATATTGAAATCGTAATCAGTTTTTTGCAGTTAAGCACATACTTAAATTATACATAAAAATGATTATAATTGAGAAGAAAAGAAAACATGAAGACGAATTGATACGGTGACTACTAAACATGATAATGTTCCAAAAGTTTTCAACCTGGGGCACCCAGTGGGCGAATAATAATAAAGGAAAATTAATGTGAAGAATCTCAGGCCGGTCTGTAACGATCGGGAGATTCGACACTAATAAAACACCAATACATAAACATTACACACAAGAAAATAAACTTCCTAATCTTATGCTTACAATGCAATATTTGGTATTTAGAGGCAACGAGTATTTCTTAACATCAGGAAATGTGTATGCTAGTTTGCCTTTAAATATATTTTTTTTATATATTAAGATACCGAACAAGCATAACGCTCTTCTGTCGTAAGAAATAACACATAGCCATCATAGATGTAGGCACGACGCTATCTTGTGGCCAAGGTGTTAGGCTAATTGTGCAAGTTTAGGGGCAACCCTACCTTCCGGACCGGAGCAAGACTGCCATTACGGCGGCAGAATCCCTACCTGGGCAAGTCGCTGCACACGACTCTACCACCAGTAATCTAATTGATAATGTTCTATTTCATCGTTTCTTACGAGCTACCTGACAGAGAGGCAGATGATTCAGACTAGTAGATCCGAAACTCGACTGGTAACATGGATATGTGTATAGTTCTAATCTTGCCACCGTTTTCTGTGGTGTAGTCCGTAAAACTCATTTTCGGTATTTAATAACTTAGCCAGTTTTGCCTTTCAAGCGTCAATATACATATGAGCATTTCTTAAAATCACGATAAATTAGAAATCAGTATTTTACGATCGTACACAAACCATTACGTAAGCGTTTAGTTTTATCTATTCTCTCAAATATATTATGGAGTTACTCCATAAATTCTTTAATGTGTTACGGCAAATCTTAAAGATTTTCTATATAAAGATTTTTTAAGTGTTATGCGTAATGGCAAAATACTTATTTAGAAATTATTATGTGACAAAAATGGGACAGGCTCGTAAATGTTTGATTAATTAAAATATTCGCGACAGTCCTTAATAGGTTTCGACAAAACCAGACCTTTAAGTGGTTTTCAGTATACATTTTATATCTACCATTTTTATTACAGTCGATGTAAAACTATAATCCAATTTAATAAAAATATATGTTAAATAAACCATAATCACAATACCACTGGTACCCCGGCTACAAGACAGCGACACACCTATAACACATATGGTGCCTATCTAATTAATCTGTGACATGTTTCAAAAACTGAGATAATTCTAGTTATTTGTTATACACATTTTATTCTTTTATATTGTGGGCGTTTCACTTTGAAAGTAATTACTATCTAATAAAATATAATGTCAATTTAACAGGTTTTAGAAATAAAAATATTATGGAATAAAAATAAGTAACATTAATTTTAATTTTTTT
This sequence comes from Calephelis virginiensis, assembly GCA_002245475.1. Classification (NCBI taxonomy): domain Eukaryota; kingdom Metazoa; phylum Arthropoda; class Insecta; order Lepidoptera; family Riodinidae; genus Calephelis; species Calephelis virginiensis. The sequence goes on from NJDC01003695.1 coordinate 112,802, forward strand.
TTAGTCACTGTGCTTTGCTAATGAAGTAGAGCTACCGTGTAAAAGTGGAAAGACAAAAATTTTTCAAACACATGCTGCCTAAAAATAAATCGTTTCGACCACGGGAACAGATTAATTGGAATAAATATCATCTATCTCCGGTTACACTCGCGTACCAAAGCATGAATCCCAAACAAAAAATAAAATAGAAAGAAAAAAAAGATCAAATATTAATCTGATACCACACACATGGCAATATAAAAACAAAAAACACCAAAATCTAATCAAACTAAAACATTTTCTTAAAAATAAAACTGAACAACGTAGAGAAACAGGAGTAAGTTTTTGAAATCGTATTCAAAATCTTTAAAACACGTTCAAATATTAATAACGTGCTTAATATTATAATTTACACTATACTATGAATTATTTAGATGGAAAAAAAATTAATGATTGTGTTATGGATAGTCAACGAAATTTATATATATAATATATAAAAAATATAATATAAAATATATAAAATAACCAAAACCAAGTTGCTAGGTTGTAGGCCTCGTTGCTGGGGTATAGGTTTACCGTTTCTTCTCTTTACTGGTTAGGTTTAGAAACAGTGGTAGTGTAAGAGAGATAGAATTAAAATTAATCTATTTATAATTATAGTATCTATAAAAAATAATGAAGCTCGTAATAAACATACATAAGTACTTTGATTTTAATAATAAAATATACATAATTATTTAATTTGTATAAATGTAAATTGAATATTTGCACACCACTATGTGGTTATCAAACTAATTCTTAGTCGATATGCTTAAATATCCTTGTAACAACTTCTTCACACGTATTTGGTAGAAAAAAAAAATATTTATTTTCATCGAAATATTAACAAAGACAAACATTTTATGTTCACACAAATGTGCCTGTCAGATGCAAACCCGTGGCCAAATTATCAATGGCCTTAAGTATTTACGCTAGCTC
>NJDC01003695.1:114259-125713 GCA_002245475.1 Calephelis virginiensis
ATCAAACTAATTCTTAGTCGATATGCTTAAATATCCTTGGAACAACTTCTTCACACGTATTTAGTAGAAAAAAAATAATTTTATTTATTTTCATCGAAATATTAACAAAGACAAACATTTTATGTTCAAACAAATGTGCCTGTCAGATGCAAACCCGTGGCCAAATTATCAATGGCCTTAAGTATTTACGCTAGCTCAGTTTACAATAGAGTTTGATACGAAAGAAATACAATTTCTTGTAAAAAAAAATTAAAAAATACTTTTACATGTTCATTTTTCAAAACAAGCCTCAACGTCCGGACTAACCGGTTTACGACCCGGAAAAGAACAATTCTAGTTATCACAGCGTAAAGGTCTCTGAAGCATTAAACTTAAATCCGCGTGCATCAGTTAGCCAATAACAATTAGAAAGTGTATCAGATATACTGGGTTTAGATGTACGACAATAGTGCTAGTGTATATTCACTGGGTCACAAAACCACTCGTCATGCGGAATCCGTACAACAGACGTGTTACACAATGTCTATACGGACATAAATAAAACAATTGCACTGCTTACATCGCATTAACTGAATTAAAATTACAAAACAAATGTTAATTAGCCCTGATTATTTTTTTATGTCTCGTAAAATCTAGTAATACGTCATGTAACAACGCGATTAGACATAAAAATGTTCAGGGCTATTAAATTTTCAAACAAAATCGCTATGCAGCAAGCAAATGAGGACAAGGAAAAATTTAAATAAAATAAACGGTGACGAATTATATATCGAAACTTAACATATTACACTAATATTATTGTGGTTTAAAGGACTTACGGTCGCACTCATTGACGTCGATTAACATTAATTCTGTCATTATGTCACAATTTTGTATTAATAATGTCGACTTAATGAGTGATTAAAAGACAATTGACGTCTCTGAATGCCGCGGTTAGTGATCAATATGGAGTATAGGAGTTATTTTATACATAAACGGTGTTCGAGAATGAGTACCTATCGAACTCCGTTACAACGCATGCGTTGCGTATGCGTTCAAGTTGCGGTTCAGCGGAGCTGAACGGAGCTCCTGATGCCCCATCTTTTTCCACATCACTCCATTGTAACAAACACTATTAAATCGCCCGAACTCCATTAACATTTTAGATATTTTAATTTCGCTTTGCATATACCACTGAACAATAGTTTAGAAAGTGCGCATACATACATTTTAAACTGGGTAATATGTGCTTTCAACGCAGTTGATAGTGTTCAAATTATAACAGGGAATAATGCAAACCACAATGCAGCTGCATCAGTAGAAAGTTGGTTATTTACCTGAAATGCGGAGATGCGTTTGGGTGGCAACACTTGTGGCGATCGATCGTTCAAGTTCTCCATCGAGTGACGGGAGAGAAATCCTTGATTTTGGAAATCAGCGTTCACTTTGAACTGCGTACGGTTGAATTTAGTTGCGGGGGCCACAATACGGTTGCCATTTTCATCGTCGTCCTCCCATTCGGTGACAACTTCGGTACGGACATCTTCTAGCGAGCGTGAACGGCTGCATGGGCACGCTGGCGAAGATGCACTTGGATGGCGAATTTGTCGTGGTCTTTCTCTATTTACGTATATATCGTGACTGCTCGGTGTCGGAGCGCCCGCTGACCGATAGCTGGACGATAAAAAATAATAATCCCGAGACTTGTTACTGTACGGATTTATTCCCGAATAGTCGGAGTACGTTGAGCCTTTCGAGGGGATCTTATAGTTTCTCGTATCCATCGGGTCCGGGGGTCGGAAGTAAAAGTTCGGTTGCGTTTGGCGGGAAACCAGTGGCCAGGGCCGGAATGGGGCGTCGACGTAATGCGAAGGTTTGGACTTCATGGTGTACCGCGTTATTGCATGCGAGCGCCGGAGTATCGGTTCCGTGCGGATGTAGCCGCGGAAACTGCGTTACTGCTGTGGCGGATGGCTAGCGCCGCGTTCGATGCTACCACCGCTGTTCGCTGCATTATGCGTGCGAAAAGGACGGAAAATAGAGAAAGGCAAACCAGCGTTCCACTCGATCCGCTCAATACAAGTGAAAGGGGTAGCCTGCGCGGTCAATTTGTTCACATAGTATTCATAACCTGCGCACGCGCATCTTTATAACGAATCTGTAATTAAGTTTGCAAAATAATTTTACTTAATCATATCAAATGTATTTTCGATGATTCAATATGATTAGTTAATCATAAAATTTGTTTTTGATGACGTAACACTTATAAGCACAGAATTGCGTGTAGTGTGTCAATTGATTTTATGGACACGGTTGGTTTAAAAAAATTGGGGTTTTAGTTCATTTTGATAAGTCACGCGCCAGAGCAACTTTCGATTTTCTTACATAGCTAACGTGGATTTCCGTAAATTATACAGATTAATAAAACAAGATCCGTTTAGATAACATATACATGTTAGTGAGGTATTTTAAGTTTAAAATATACAGTATAAAAAAAAGGAGCAATACTCGCAAAATAACGCTTTTTGATATTTTAAAGGTAATTGTGTTACAGTCGATGTATTAAATTAAGACATTTTATACACTATCCAGCAATTAAGCAAATTAAGCACATTTACTCAACTTAGTTATAGTAGTAATATAATAATATAATAGTAATAAAATAAATCACATTAACTAGCAAGTTTAGACAAAATCTTAGAAACTTGGATAAAAGAATAAAACAAATATTATGATTTAAAAAAAAACAAAGAGATTAGCTTTATTAGGTGGTAGTTGGTCTACTGGTGTGCATCAGCTCTCTTTTGGTTGCAATGTTTATTGGTTATGACTACAAAACACATTAACCTAAATCTATCCGTCAGTAAATTATCGTTTCGAAGTTATATACTTATACAATTCCTACAATATAATACGCATGAAACACTTTATTCTAAGAATTTTGTTTATAATATGGGCCCTGATACATTTCCTATGACACACATTATTATTTTTTATGATATTGGAAGGCAAACATGCAGACGGATTTCCAGATGGTAAGAAATTCACGCCACCTAGAGACACCAAAGGTGGTAATGGTGCGTTGCCAACCTAAGGCCGGGATGTTAGGCCTTGAGCAAAAGTAAGTTTACCGGCTACCTTACCCTCCAAGCCGGAACACGTTATGACGTTATGGCGGCAGGAATAGATAAGGCGGTGGTACCAATCCGGGTGAGTCGCTGCGAAACTCTACCACCTAGTCAGATATCACGGTGTTAGCGACGGTAAGCCAATGCTCGCCTTTTACGAGCTGCCTGGCAAAAAGGTAGATGGTCTGTTCTGCAAAGGAGCCCGGACCAACACGGGGGAAATACACACACATACATTAATAATTATTAGAACTAAGATTTACTTAAATTTATTATTGAACTGACTATTAATATTATTTACCACTACGACTAATTATAACCTCCACTTATGAATAATATACGGATTATGTGATCAATTCATTATATTGTTTATTCAGTTTTGTTATTATAAACAATGACCAGACATTATGAGTAATTTCTATTTAACTATTAAGTCTGTAACATTTGCATAAATTGGCTATTCAGGTAACTTGTCACAAAAGAATAAATCATAACATATGTATGGCTAACACTCACCCACGCGGACCTATAAGATAATGTTGGAAAACTTTAATTAGTCGCCATATACGTGACTGAGGAGCCCAAGGCTGAACCATATAAAGATCATATAATAAACAAGTTCGTCAGAACACCAAGTAAACCTCAATCATCCTATCATCCTACACGAGAAAATGTGATTACTAATTGTGATAAACAATATTATTCTTTACTACACTAAAAATGCGGTTTTGTCCGCACATTTTATTTGAGGCTCTATAAATCCCAATATGCCGATTCGACCTCACGAATAACTGAAACTAGACCTTTGAGAAAGGATAATGAATAACAGTTTTTTGTGTACTAATAGTTTAGGAAACTCTTGAAATAGTATGTTTAATAGATTTTTAGGACATTACATGGTAGTTTAGTAGATAGGGATAATTAATTTACTCGTACATTCTAAAAAAATCGCCTCTGTGGTCTAGTGGTCCGGGTGTTGGGCTTGACTGCATGAGGTCCCGGGTTCGAATCCCGGGTCGGCCAACAAAAAGAAAATTGGATTTTTCCAATTTTCTAATTAAAAAATGTTGGTCGGGATTGGGAATGTGCCCAGTTGACGATAGGCTTGCCACCAATCACATTGTGGGACTTAGTGTCTTCGGCTAGTCGTGGGTACCTTGGTTGTACCTCTGCCTACCTCTTCGGGGATATGGGCGTGAAGATCCCTTAAATAGTAAATAAATTATTAAAATTACGAAATTGGTTAAAACCTATTAAAATATTTGCACACCACAAGTTGGTAGAATATATTGGAACGCTTAAAAAAATTGTAACATCTTTGTTACACTCATATTCCGCAAATAAATATTTTAGTTTTTCTTTTACAGCTTAAACGTCTTTATTGAAAGAGGGAATTCACGCACTAGCATAGGTTAAATGGGACAACACCTACAAGAAAACTGGCAGGGTGCTGTGAAAGAACTTGCCTGGGTAACTTGCCACCGTCTTACCTAATCCTTCCACCACAATGACATTCTTGTTCCGATCCGGATAGCAGGGTTGCCAGTAGACTTGCACAACTATCGTGTGGCCTAGCACCCGGCCACAGAATAGTGATACACCTACGGTTTACATACATACGTATATACATATCTTGATGCTAACTCTGAATGGCGACAGACTTGCGGCAAGCCTGTCTATCTATCACATTGTGGGACTTTGTGTCTTTGTTTAGTCGTGGGTACCGCGTTTGAACCTAGACGTAGATCGTCGGGAATATAGGCGTGAAGATATTATTTTAAGCCACGATCGTCACTTACATAAGTAGAGCCATGTTCTTGACCGTTCCCCAACGGCAAAAAATATTTTCACTTTAAAAACCTTCGGCACCAACGTCGCTGTCTAAATCCAATTGTTAAAACTAGTTGTTACTAAGAAAACACTAGTTGAGTGCACCACAAATTACATGGAGTTGTTTTACAGATGTAATGTCTTACTAGTGTCGCTAAAACAGACTTTTATGTACCAAAAGAAAATTTATTTAATGAGGAGATCCTGAAAGAAACAGAACACTCACTCGTCAGATAACTAAACGTAAGCTGGTTATACCTCGCGCTCAAAACATCTACGGAAAGCGTACAACAAAGTATTTAGTACCGCGCTTATTAAATGATATGGATCCCCTCATTAAAATATCCATAACTAATAATAATATTAAGTAGGTAAAAACTAAAAAAATATTTTTAAGTGAATGTCCAAATGTAGCATTACACACAAACTCTTAGTAGTTTAAGTAGTGCATTTATTGATGTTTTAGTATTAATTGTTTTAACATTAAATAAATATATAAAAATGAAATGAGATATAGGGATCATCATTATAAACTATTCACATTCGTAATAGCGAGATCAGAGAGAAAGTGGGAGAGAGAAATCGTTTGGTGTAAAAATGAGAAAGGTCGTGTTACATAGGTTCGGTCATAATAATATAATTATTACAATTATACACACACACACACAAACACAACAAACTGTTTCTTAAATTAAGTACACTTTTGCATAAATATTTTAAAAATTACGGATTAAAAACAAAGTTTTGTGAGAGTCTGGCGCGTATGTTAAGTACAAGTACTTGGTTTACAGGTCACCAGAAAAAAAATAAGCGGGTATATCCGCGGGCATCATCTAGTATCATTAACACAACCTGCGAACGTACATCGTACACAAGGTCAGGGGAGCAACTTGTCTTCATGATACAAAATTGCGAACATTTATATCAGAAATTACGAGCCCATATTTTCTTGACAGTCCTTAGCCATGGCAAAGGCCACGGATGTAGGTCAGATCATTTAACACCTTTTATTAATATTATATTCTTTCAACACGGACAAAGGAGTGTCCGTTAATTATTTCTCATCTTTTATTATTTATTATAAAATATGAACATTTTATTAATAAAATCAGAGCAGTAAAACTATCAAAAACCAACTTCAATTGTATTTCATACAATACGATACAATAACTCTTTATTGTGCAGCAAATACAGAGAAATTACAAATACACCAAATAAAACTTAAATTATAAGATACACAATGGCGGCCTTATCGCCAAGTCAGCGATCTCTTCCAGACAACCCTCTAGTATGGAACAAGATATAGCGGACTACTGTGTACCATTAACTACTGTGTGTCATTAAGTACCATGCCGAGATTTAATGATTATTTTTTGTAAAGATAGCGTATGATACTAAGATGATGAAAGATGATGAAGAAGAAGATGATGAAGATCAAATCTTTGCGTTATTAAGGCTAGATAACACTGTCAAATTGAAACGCGGTCAACGTAAAAACGCGTTTAGTCAATTCTCAAGAGTCATGTCATGTCAATTTTATTGTCAAATAAATGTTGGCTGTTGTGAATATTTTATTATTCTTTTTTTATGTTAAAGGAAGCCAAACAAGCAGATGGATTTCCTGATGGTAAGAATTCATGCCGCCTAGAGAGACCAAAGGTGGTAGTGGTGCTTTGCCAACCTGAGGTCGGGCTGTTAGGCCTCGAGCAAAGGTAAGTTTACCGGCTACCTTACCCTCCAAACCGGAACACGTCATGACGCTATGGCGGTAGGAATAGGTAAGGCGGTGGTACCAATCCGGGCGAGTCGCTGCGAAGCTCTACCACCTAGTAATTTAGTATTAAACTATTTTATGTGCTATGTAATTTCTCATGGAGATAAGAATTTTGTCAATTTTTGAAAAAGTACCTACTTGTATTTGCTTATAAACGGGATCACAATTGATAAATGAACTCGTTTACACTGAACTTAGTTTTATTAAATTCGGTTTTCAACATGATCGATGAATTCTGCCCTATTATATACCTATAATATATAAATTACGTGTCACGTTGTTTGTCCGCGATGGACTCCTAAACTACTTAACCGATTTGAATCAAATTTGCACACCGTGTGCAGTTTGATCCAAGTTGAAAGATAGGATAGCTTACATTTCCTATAATTTAAAAATTATTGGATGGATCATAATAAAAATATTAATTTTAGGGCCACCGTGGAGCCATTGTCATTTTTAAAAAAAAAGAACCATCAAAAATGGTTGGTAATGGCCGCGTAATCGCATTACAAACATACGAGAAACGTATAGTCGCATTGAGAAGCCTCTCTTTATTGGAGTCGTTTAAAACAGCTTTAAATATACCCAAATGATCAAAATGAAAAGGACGACCTCATTTTTAGTAGTGGGTCGTTCTAGTGTTCCGGTTTGGATATAGAGGTAGCCATAAACTTAGGCATGCTTGACAACTCGGCCTGAGGTTGGCAACGCCTCTTATGTCTATGAGCGACGTATATCCTACAATCAGAAAATCTTAATATTTTTTTTTATATACAGTAAAAGAAGTAAAGACCTATGTAGTTAACTATATAGCTAGCTCTACAATGTAATGTTTTCGCTGCTAGTTAATAAAATAGCAACTTCTATTCACATAAAGCTGTATTTGCATAGAAAATTGTATTGGAGAAAATGTTACTTGTTTGAGAACTTTCGAGACGAATAGTGACATAACTTATGTACAGTCTTATTCGAATGCTTCATTAAACTTAAATACTAGTATTAGTCCGCGTTTTCGGCCATTTATATATCTAAAGTTTGGGATGAAAAGTAGCATACCTTTTCTGGTTTGACCGCATCGTTGGTCAAATGTCTAGCGTACACGCCTAACTTCACCGACCAACCGGGAGGCTCGGGTTCGATTTCCGACTGTGAAAATTATTCTGGTATCTATATTATTTCTATGTTTTCGTATCGTTGAACAAAACGCCATCACAAGCATACAATTGGCATACTTTGGGGTTAATTTTAATTTGCATATTTTGTCCAAGGAAATTTATTTGTTATTATTTATTTATAACCGCCTGCCTCAGTCTCTATAAGAAAAATCATTATTATTCTTTTTGTCCCTTTGTTACACGTACCCAAAAAAAAAATGATTGAAAAAAAAGACATAAAACAGACTTATATAATACTAGCTTTTACCCGAGTCTTCGGTCAAGTTTAAGACATTAAAAAGTATCTTATGTTAAAGTAGTACTAAATATTTAAATTATGCGCTTGGGTTATATTCGTCAAGCTTCGGAAATATGAATGTACTTTAAAGATATCTATATATAGTTGTTATTACACATACTTAATCATTTCGCTTAAATTTAGATTAGGTCAGTCAATTTAAAAATAAAAGTATTAAGTATAAAAAGAGTAAAAAGTGTAAAGCCGAAGAGCATAATTTAAATAGTAGCAAAATTTTAATACCTCCAAGAATATGTAAAAAAATTCATGATGATTGGTTAAATATTTTTTTAAGTGAAAGTGAAACAAACAAACTTACATTCGCATTTAATTCATTAGAAGGGATATTATTACGCGTATTATGAACAACTTATTTTTATATTAAATACTTTCAAGAAAAAGCACGATCCCACACCTTACAAACAACGTACAAATTTATATTACTACTGACACCCATATCTTTACGCTAAATACCTGGCGGAATAGGGGAGTATCAAGTGCCAAGTGTCACAATCATTACCTGTCCAGCTTCCTCCACATTCATTAATCTCTTCACACACACACATTAACTTAGCATGTATATATTATGTAGAAACAACAAATATCAACTTACACCCACACATGCCAACAAACTCTGATGACCAACAAATGTTTGAAGAAATAAAATCAGAGCCATACTTGTATAGTAATATTACTAAGTGGATAACGGTAATCCGGACGTTCTGGCGTATTAGGAAGTGACAATCCTGATACTTTATAAAGCAAACACCTACACTGGCAGTCACTAAAAAGCGAATAAGTTAACTGGGTCACCTACGAGACCACTGGTGGCACAGTACTGTTCCACTTACGCGGGTACGGATCCACCGATTCCTGCCACCATAATGATAGTGTCACATTTAGATCCGGAGGACAGAGTAACTGGTAGACTTGCACAATTGACTTAACATCCATACCACAGGACTGGGACTCACCTTTAACGTCTATGGTGTCTATAAACCACAGCTTCTTAACAGGAGAGCAATATGCTTTTTCTTATTTGATAAGTCAGCTAACAAGCAAACGGCTCTCCTGATAACCACCATATGTGACACAGCTTCTTCACTATCCTAAAGTCTGGACGAAAGCCTCCAATCTTGGCATCGGACGGCCATTCTAAGATTCATTAAGATTCGTTCAAATAAACATACTTTCACATTTACAACATTAATAAGGATTTTGACCAAGATTTGATCTGTATTATACTACACAAATTATGTAATTTAAAGGTGTTCAGTTAGATATAATGACGGAGCAATATTACGTAAATACAATTTGGATATTTTGCGACCATTAAGTTATTATTCAACAACTAGCTGTACCGGCCAACTTCGTTCACCGGTTTCGCCTGTTACAGAATCATCAGGGCTATTATTATAATATTTATTATACAATATAATAGCCTTGATAATGCTAAAATATGCCAAACCGGTAGACTAATATATTATTAGATGTATGTGGCACAGTATAAGTGTTTTCAGGGTTCCGCGCCTCGAAAAGAAAAAAAAATTAAAAAGTTTATTCGGAACAAAAATCGTTATGCATACAAACAGTTTTGAAGCTCTCAACTACTAGAGTTAAAAACGGAAAAATGAAATCCTTATAGGATTCCTTTTTAGCCGTCCCTCTGTCTATTAAGACCTCTTATCCTAAGGTACGAAGCAACGTCTTATGGCACATATAAAGGGAAAATTGCAAAACCCATAAATTTCTAGTTACATCATAATATAACAAAATATCGTAATGTGTGATCTTTTAATTACCTACAACTTTGTACGTAACCCTCGGTGCGCGAGTCCGACTCGTACTTGGCATTTTTTTAAATATTAAAATTGTATAATGTTACAAGATAACAAGACCATTAATAGGAAAACATTCACAAATATTTATTACGAATTATAAGCAATTTACGGCGCCTCTTGCGTAAAACCAAAGTAAACGAAAATAAAATGAAAATGACTTCATACATGTGAATCACTGGGCACATATCAAAAAACCCTGTAAATACTACTAATGGAAGTACATGAATATACGCATACGAAGTATACGACTAACTGTTATACCCCATTTAAAGATACAGTTAGAGATAGGCTTAGTATAGGTTTTTACGAGTAAATTTTAGCACTTGCCGCTTGCTTAGGTTAAATTTAAAAGGTAATATCGCCTCTGTGGTCTAGCGGTTCAGGCGTTATACTTGACTGTGGAGGTCCCGAGTTTGTTCCTGGGTTGGGTGTTAAAAAGAAAATATGGGTTTTCCAATTATCAACAAAAAAACGTTGCTCGGATTTGACGTGCCCGGTTGGCGATAGGCTTGCCACCTATTACATAGAGGGACTTAGTGTCTTCGGCTAGTCATGGGTGTCCTGGTTATGCCTCTGCCTACCATTACAGGGATGTGGGCGTGAAGATACTTTTTTTATTTTTGAAAGGTAATCTATACAATATGTAAAAATGAATCCCTATTTAGCGTGGTCATCGCATCTCACCTTAACGAATGGACTCATTTTTCAAATATTTTTTTTGTAGTGTTTGTTATTGTCAGGAGAAAGTTCTTATAAAGAGAAAACCGGGAAAGTTGCAGGGAAAATGGGAAAGTAATACTTTATTTTTTCCATACAAAGTGTTAGTAGCTCTTAATACCAAGCAATACGAGGCAAGAGGTCAAAGTAAAGTTACATAAAGGTCAAACATCTTTCCATAATCCTACTACGGGTAAGAAGTAATCATCTACAATAATAACACAACTTCGAGCTTTTGTTGGACGTAAGCTTTTAATTAATTGTAATTTAATATTTTATTAGAACACATAACTTTCTTAACGAAATCGTGGACTACCATTAAATAGACAGTAATATTTTGTTGGTCCGGAGCTCGTTTCAATAATAGATTCCTACTTATAGTAGAGGATCCAAACCAACATTGACCTATACCGAACTGATAATAGAACGAAACACTTTATAATAAACTAGCGGCACGCCCCGGCTTTGCACGGTTATGAAATATACATATAAACCTTCCTCTTCAATCACTTTATCTATTAAAAAAACCACATCAAAATTTAAAGATTTAAACTTACAAAGGGACATAGGGACAGCAGAAGCGACTTTATTTTATACTATGTAGTGATTAAGTATTTTAAAATGGGTTGGCTAAAAGAATCCTAGATACGAGGGCCAAACTGAAAGTTTTTAGAACTGGCAACTTAAAAGCATTATATTAAAAAAATAAGTTTAAATTTTGAAAATAGAACTC
>NJDC01003695.1:133425-168492 GCA_002245475.1 Calephelis virginiensis
ATACCAGTTTGCTTTGGTACAACGGAGGTATTTTAATTCCTTTCAAAAAAATTCTCAGAAATTTCCTTACATAACCTCGAAACATAGATTTTTTCAAAAATGTATTTTTTATACTACCTATGTAGTTAAATATTTTTTTTTAATTCCAAAAAAAGATCGATCCAAATAGAACTGGCTACAAATCGAGAAACATAACATGTATTCCAATGAACTTAACAAAATCGGATAAATCGGATGACTAAGATACAGTGGTGAATAAGAAAGGGCTATAAGCGACCGAACCCAAACATATTACCGTCTTGTCGATGAAGCTATATACTAGTACTAGTATCTTCACGCCCATAGCCCCGAAGAGGTAGGCAGAGGTACAACCAAGGCACCCACGACTAGCCGAAGACACTAAGTCCCACAATGTGATAGGTGGCAAGCCTATCGCCAACCGGGCACATTTCCAATCCCGACCAACATTTTTTTTAAGCTATATAACTACTGAAAATACCTCCTAACAAAGACCTGATGTCGATTTTCAAAAATTGCTTAGACCTCCTAATGTACCGCTCTCTTTCTAAGTCTTTTAAATGTCAATAAAGAAAGTCAAGGCCAGTAAATTAGACAGAGTCAGCAATATTTGGAAAATGATATAAGTAGGGCTAGTCTTGAATCTAGATTCAATGCAAATTTGAAATTGGTATCGGATATGAAATTTTAGGTAATCTTGAACACAGTACTAGCGCGTTATTAACACCTTGTTCCAAAAAAAATTCAACGAATCCGATAAAACAATTAATTGTTCGATATTACATGTTAAATATTGTTCAAGAGTACCTAAAAAAACATATCCGATTCCAAATCCCAATTTACATGAAATCGAGATTCCAGAGTAGTCCTACAGGTCTTTGTTATTAATGTTGTCACCAATAGTAATATAGTTATAAGAAACATCTGACGTTTCCAATATTTGATTTAATTGAAATACTTCATAAGCCCTTAAACAAAGCACTTCGTCATATACAGTGATTCAATTACTACATTTCTATTAAAACACTAATGAGTAAAGGTATTAGATAACCGAGTTCGACAAAGCACTGTTAGTATATCAATAGTTTATTACAAACGATAACACAATTACGAATAACACAAGAATGTGTCAGAATGAATATATTAAGAAACAGTTTGATTAAATTAACAAGAAACAAAGCGCTACTGTATGAAACAGTTACCTTATTGTGTTCACAGGAAATTCCTTCATCAGTCGCCAAAGACACGGGAGTGTATCGGCCAGAATCCCAACCGAGATGCCAATTATCCAAAGAATCCGTTGACGATTTCTTCGTATCGATCGAACTTTTCCTCGACAAGGAATTGGTGGAACCTACGTAATCTCTCTTCATGTCTCTAATTCCGTGGCTGTTGAGGGACTCTCTTCTGTTGTAATTAACAATGTTACTACGAGATAGGTTGGAGAAGGAACCCATCGAATGTCTTTTACTGTTTAGTCTCTGAGTGGGACTTGGGGTGTCCCGTCGAGGTGGAGTTTGTGAGGGGCTATGACGATCCCGTCGTAAGATGCTCGGAAATGTCGAATGATGTTCGAACTCCCGCGCAGGTGACGGTGACAATCCCAGTGATCCTCGTCGCCTGTACCATATTCATCGTTAATAACATAAACTTGTACAAAAAAAACAATCACAAGAAAACTATCAATGGATTATTATAACGAACCTGATAATCAAACCGTTCGTCGGTGAAATAGACTCCCTATAATATCCCGGTGTGGATTCTCTACTGTGGAGATACAGGGAGGACCGGTACGGCGTGCTGCATCGGCCATGAACATCACAGTGAGGGTCGTACTCGATAGTGGAGCTGACCAGTGGTGAATGACGCCCCTCTCCCTCTAAGGTCATGCTCCCAAACATGGAATCCAATTGCCGCATGGCCAGAGCTTTCTTCACCGCCGTCATTTCATTTAACGCACTGATCACGATATATTTTAATTCAAAAGCTTTGACTATAGATCACCGATCGTAATTACAAAGGAATGATATGACATGTATGTCCTCTAAGTATGCCGCGACTCGACTGGTCTGATCGTTCGGCATTGTGCGCAAAATACTTGCCGGTGAGTCACCATAGCATGCGCTCGCGCAACACCATTGTCAATATCCCACAGTGGATGTAAATAGGTGACAAGGAGGTAAACAGTTTAGCGCAACTTTCATTTCAAAAAATAAAAAAAAAAGTTTGCTATGTTTTTTATTCGCCCAAATCATATGACACTAGTTGTCTTATATCTGAATGCCTTTAGACTTACTTTCAAATCATACGGGTTATACTTTTTCAAGTAAACTTCACACAAATTCGGATTTGCTATATATCTATGGAAGTCACGGCTCTTATTACGTAGTATTTATATACTCTTTGGAGGTAAATAATAATATACTCAAGTGAAGCGATGTGCAAATCAATAAGCACGATCTTAGTGCATTTCGCTATAGTGAAGGTCGTCTAGATCTTGACAGTGTCCGCGGCAACTTTTATTAGCAACATTACATAAATATCGATTATATGACAGCACATCCATCAAACCGTCCCACGTTGTTGTGTATGGTCATAATCTAATATAATAAATCGTTTTATTGTGTGCAACAAAGATTATTCTTCTATATGTCATTTATTGTATGATCCAAGAATATAGACTAGCTGAACCGGGAAACTTTGTACCTTATTTTTTTCTCAAGTTTCTTCCATTTTTTTATTGGAACACATTTGGAGCTTTAACGTAAATTAAAAAAACGTTTTGGTTAAGCCGTTCGCGAGTTTTAAGCATAGAAAGTAGAATGTTTGTTTGTAGTTTAATTAGATTTGCATAGAATTAGAAAACTATTAACGTCAATGGTTTAAGAAGTTTCTTAAGTCAAATGCCAAGGCCTATCTCAAACATCGTCTTATACAACGATCTTCTCTCTTTTGCCTATACTTCTTATCTTTGCCTTTTTTTTATTTTAATTATCTATTAAAATTAAAATAAAACATTCAAGACACATCATGGCACACGATTTGTGAAAAAATAAAGACGTGTAAATTTTTGACTATATTAGAGAAAAAAAATATATACATAACTAGCTGTTGTCTGCGACTTCGTACTTGCTTCGAATTAACTTTTCATGGTTCATATTTTTAAATAAACATTATACTTGTACTGTTTACGTAACTATCATTTATCACTACATAGTATACAACAAAGTCGCTTCTTCTGTCCCTGTGTCCCTTTGTATGCTTAAATCTTTAAAACTACGCAACGGAATCTGATGCGGTTTTTTTAATAGATAAAGTGATTGAAGTGGAAGGTTTATATGTATATTTCTAGTAATTTATTGTTTTCTAAATAGCCTACCGGTTTCGCTTATACAGCATCATCAGGGCTAACTCAAACTAAAGTAGGTAAGGTAAGGTAGTTAGGTTAACTTAGGTAGTTTAAGTTTTAGCCCTGATGATGCTGTATAAGCGAAACCGGTAGGCTATTTACAAAATACAAAATAATGATGAAAAAAGTATAAGTGATACGTAAAACAGTACAAGTGTTTTCTTTATTTAAAAATATGAATATTTGGAAGTTTTACGATAGAAAATATCAAATATATTTTCATGGTTCGTTCTCGTCGGTTCGGTTCGCGGTTATCGATATTAAAATTGAGATCAATGTTACTTTTCTTAAAATCATAGATTTTAATTTAATCTTAGGTTTTCATAATTAGCCCCAAAAAGCAGTATAAGCATTAAGTAAATATTTGAAAATAGACTTGGAACAGGCGGTACGAAATTCCCCGGTACAACTAGCGTTACATAAACGTTCCAAGCGAAGCTGATCGCTAAACTAGTAGTAATTATCGTAATTACCCAATGCCGCTAACTGACTTAGCCGAACGATTTTACGCTACTTTAAAAGGCTGCAAGGTCTTCGTAAATTGGACGGCACAGTTCTGTCGCATGTGATTAGATAATTCCAAATAACAAGGTATTGATTAAGATTATTATTCCATAATCATAATATATGGTCGCCTCGTTGGTCGAGTGGCTAGCGTACACCGATCAACGCGAAGCTCGGCTTCGTTTCCCGAAAGGGAGCAGACACTTGTGTGATGAACATTTAGAGGTCTGCATTTCCGAGTCTGGATGTTTATTAATTTTTATTCTGGTATCTATTTAAGCATTTCTATGTATTGGTATCGTTGACTAACACCCATTACACAAGCATATAATTTGCTTACTTTGGGGCTAGATTCTATTTGTGTACCTAACTTGTACAGGAATATTTATTTATTTATATTGAACCGATTTTTAAAAAGAAGTTATAGCTGACTCCTATATTTATTTTATGTTTATTAATCGAGTTCTCTGTAATCTGAGAGGATTTCATAAAAGAAAAAAAAATTCTTCACGTATCACCAAACAGGTAGGCAGAGACACAACCACACGACTATCCAAAGACACTAACGGCGGCCCTGAGAAACGTCAATTAAGATTTATTATATCATTAAATCACAATTTTATAAAGACAATGTCAACTTAATGACTGATCAAAAGATAATAGACTTCTCTGAGTGCGGCCACAAGTCCCAGAATATACTAGAAAGGCATGGCATGACAACAGGGCATATATCCAATCACAGACAAAGCTGTTTTTAATGGAAAAATGAAAATACACACTTGCTTTTGTTTCCCAATGACCCCCTATGACGTCAAGTCCAACACCGAACCGCTAAACTGATAGGGTGATTTAAAAAAAACTGTTTTTATTCGATAGAACGTACTTGTGAGGTTGGTTCCATTGCCACCAAATCTAGACCTGATGGAATACCAGGGCAATCAAAGAAAATACAATTTGTGTTTTGAAACAAGGAAAATACAATGTCAACTTAATGACTGATTAAAAGATAATAGACTTCTCTGAGTGCGGCCACAAGTCCCAGTATATACTAGAAAGGCATGGCATGCCAACAGGGCATATATCCAATCACAGACAAACATGTTTTTAATAGAAAATGTTTTTAATAGAAAAAGTCGTACTGCACTAAAACTATTTATATAAAACTAAATTAATGCATTTAATTCTTCCCGCGGGCATAAAAAGATATCGAAATGAGAACTAATCTATTTTACTCTCTAGCTTTCCAACTCCAGACTTGTACAAAAGGCTTAACACCCTAAACACAAGATAGCAACGCACCTATAACATGCGTTGTGTCTATAGGCCACAGTTGTCTCTTACCATCATGAGAGCCGCGTGCTTTTTCGCTGACTTCTCACATAAAAAAACTACAAAAATGGTGCCATTAGGTTAACATTAGCGTTAAAGGCACCATTTTTTTGTTTTTTTTTTATGTCCCTTATAAGAACAGTCAATCTATGTTTTTTTTTAAGATAATCGTTAACTTTTAAAAAACCTGGCATCGCATCGTTATATCTTCATGTTGAATACGTCTATGGACAATGGTGACTATTTTCCATCTAGTAGCCAACCAGCCAGTACATCCGTTTTTGTCGTACAAACCATTACATCGCTCCGTGCAACATGAAAAACGAACAAACAAACACATATTCACATTCCTAATTTTACTTTGCAAAGTATGATTTACCTAACGCCAGTATGAATTTGTTTAAAGTTAATTGGTAAAAACTTTTAAAAACAATCTTTTGTGTAATTTCATTTCTAATATGTATTTTAGATGTCTGTTTCATTTCCTATATTGGGTGGGTTGTATAAAGCTAACCGCCATTTTGTTGCGGCGACCATTTTAGACTGACAACACTGAATATCGTTTTCGAAACTAAAACAATATTCCAAATGTTTCCTCATTATCAAGTAAAAAACGAACAATTTAAACTTTTTAAAACGACGATGATGCTTATATTTTTTTTATTTTAATGTCTATTCTCAATAGCAATAAGAATTTTGACAATACGAAAGTAAAAGATTAGTGATGTCAGATTATAGGTACAGTTCTTGCAACTCACGAAGGCAAAGTGGGTTTTACTTGTGGAAAAGGCGTATCTACTACTATACTACTAGTGGTCGCCCATTGGTCGAAATTTAACCATAATAAATTTTAATATCGTGTTGATAAGGATGCCATCTTCATTTTTCAAGACGAACTACTTTGTTTCCAAACTTTTTAGGGCGTCATCTGTGATATTTTATCGTTATCATTTATATATTTGTTTGTGTGTGTCAAATGCATGGTAGTGTGGGTAATGTTTTATTTATTGATTTAATGTACTTTATAAGCATTGTTACTGAAAAATATTAGCGTTCTGCACTTCTACTACACATAAACTGTAAGTGTGCCAAATTTTAAGCTCCTGCGTCCGCGCAATTTACGTAAAAAGGGGTCCAAAGTTTTGGCATCATGTATTATTATATACATATTGTTAAAGTGTGAGTGACTGCGAAATCCGGATGGTCAGCATAAAAAATTAAATGTTATTTTGTGTACAACTTCAGGTAAATATTTAAAAACATTCGTACTTAAGTAATTTATAGGTCTCTTAAAGTAAAACTCACTCACCTTCGTGAGTTGTAAGAACTGTTTCAGTATCGGAAACTAACACCCACAATACCCAATAACTTCCTTACTTTGTGTAACTTGTCGAGGATAATTTATTTATTTTTACATTGTATAAAATTTTTAGATACATAACAACTTTTATCCTGACATAAAAGGTACATTTTAAAGATTTTATTGAAATATATATGTAACCTTTTAAAAAATACCTGGCTAAAAAAAGGCGAACAGGCTTTACTTTTATAAACATATTTATTACTTAATTGCGATTGTTTATAACTACTTACCTCAAGTTGTACACAAAGCTCAATTTGATTTTTTAATGCTAGCCCTACCGATTTCGATCTCACGCACACTTTGACAACATAATATGTATATAGGCACTGGTATACCACAAGTAAGGACCACTCGCCTTCGTGAGTTCTAAGATGTGTATCTATAATTTGACATTACTAGTAATATTACCAGAAATGCCTTCGATTTCATCATCTTGACATATGAAAACAGTGTGCTTACACATAAAAAATCTTTTAATCAGGAAAACTCTCCCCGTCCCCCCCGTGTTCGTCTTATCCCCGTTTTGGTTCGGGCTCCTTTGGCTCCCAATGCCAGGCAGCTCGTAAAAAAGCTCGTCAAGCATAGGCTTACCATCACTAACACCGTGACATATGACTTGGTGGTAGACTCTTGCAGTGACTCGCTCGGATTGGTACCACCGCCTTACCTATTCCTGCCGCCGTAATGTCAGCGCTTGCTGTCGCCGTGTTCCAGTTCGGGGGATAAGGTAGCCCGTAAACTTGCGTTTGCTCGAGGCCTAACATCCCGGCCTAAGGTTTGTAACGCAACATTACCACCTTCGGTGTCTCTAGGCGGCGTGTATTTCTTACCATCAGGAAATCCGCCTGCTTGTTTGCCTTTCAATATAATAAAATAAATAAAAAATAAACATTAACAAAATAAACCTAATTTTAACGATCGAGTTTGAAATAGGAATACTGAAGGCTTGAATGATACGTTTAAACGGATGCCGAAAGAAACGTTTTGCAAAATGCTCGATTCTAATTAATACAATCGACTAGATTGACTAGAATTCAGGATGACATCATCCTTCATGAGTGCATCATGTCACTGCGGCAATATACATATATATCTTATACAGCTAGATGTTAGTATATATAACAATGAATCTCTACTTCCCTTGGTCATCGAATCACGCGTGAAGATAAAACTATTTCGCTGATTCTAATTTTTGTTGTGTTAATTATTGACAGTAAAATCTAATTATGAAAGAACCACTTTGCAAGTTTGGCAGTTTCTTATGCGTAGTGGAAAGTTATTAGGTTTAGGTATTACTAGCTGTTACCTACGTCTTCGCGTTTTTTGACTACCTTCCTATTTCAGGCAGCTAGTAAGAAGCAAACACAGGTTCAAATATAAGTCATCACCAACCAAGACCACTGGTGGTATAGTGGTGACATCAACTTGCCCGGGTAGGGATCCACCTGCTCTTACAATAACTATATTCCGGTCTGGAAAGGGGGGGTAGCGGGTTGACTTGCACAGACAGGCCTTGCATCCTGGCCACAGGCTAGCAACGCGTCGGTAACATCTATCGTGTCTACAGGCCACGATTATCTCTTACCATCAGGAGATCCTTATATTTGTTTGCTGACCTCTAACATTAAAAAAAATCTAGGGTCCCAATGAATCTTCATGACAGCTTTTAAATTGTATTTTAAGTACTAAGTTCAGACAATTTCAATTAATTATTAAAATAAAAGGTCTATCGCCTCTGTGGTCTAGCGTTTCAGGCGTTGGACTTGACTGCACGAGGTCCCGGTTTCGAATCCCGGGTAGGGCAACAAAAATAATATTTTGGTTTTTCCAATTTTCTATTTAAAGAAATGTTGCTCGGAACTGGATATGTGCTCGGTTGGCGATAGGCTTGCCACCTATCACATTGTGGAACTTAGTATCTTCGGCTAGTCGTGGGTGCCCTCGTTGTGCCTCTGCCTACCTCTTCGGGGATATGGGCGTGAATATACCTTTTTTTTTAAATAAAAGATTATTAATAGTTTGGAGTTTTCAATTACTTTCTATGAAGTATCCGAATTATTTTTAATATTTTTTTAGAATGGACAACTAATTGGAAATTTGTTCTTCGAGTTGTAGAGGACCTTGGGTTTCAAGGTCAATACTTCTTGTATTGAGGAGATATAAGCTGTCCTTATTTATCGTACGCAAAATATGAAAGTATCAAGGTGAAAATTTATTTTAAAAGAAAAAAATAGCAGTATCGTCTCATTACTCAAAACGAGTCCATAAACAAGACGCAAAAGAAAATCGTCGCCCAAAAGAAAACCCTAGAAGTAACCATTAACGTTTCTGGTGCGTTGCTACCTTACAGCTAGGCTATTACACCACGTGTGCAAATCTACCAACATCCTTACGCTTTTGCACAGAACACAACAACGGCGAGCATCAACGCTATGGCGGCAGGAATATTAAAGGCGATAATTCCAATCCTAGCAACTTTGGCAATATCTATTTATGACTGAGTGCACTGGTGGAATATAAGATAAATAACGAATCGATGGGATCGTCTATTTCAACGCCGTTACAAAAACGTTTACCTAGAAGAAGAGACAGAACTCACGGAGCGGTTGTACGATTTTATTTCAAAACTCACTAGACGGGTAATTTTTGCAGTCCCGCAGCCGCGGCGTTCGAAATTATCGCCCGCAAACTTGGCGGTAGATTGTCGCGCGGGCGGCGGTTGCGTTTAAATAATCAGTACAAATAGTATAAAATGATCGCCCGCCAAGCGAAAACGCAAACAACCGCAGGCGCTGCGGGTGAAAATCGCTCCATGAAATGTGATCTTACTTTTTACATATAAATCTACATTCTGGGCCCGAAACCGCCGCGGTCGCGGGTGAAAACCGCGCCGTGAGTTCTTAGTCGAATAGCGCAAAACTTAATGCGGGCCGTATATCCAACAAATCACACAAACCGTAATATACTTAGAGGTATAATCATCAGAACAAATAAAATGTGGTCAGTGCCCGCTACTAACATTAGTTATCGATTTAGTGCACCATGCGACGATCTAGAAACTAAATTAACCTTTAATCAACACGTGTACACGTGAATACTTCTAAAGTTGCAAAGATATTGCAATTTCAACGTGAGGAAACGTTTACAAAGTACCCGTTCATTTGCTTTACCAGAAAACTTCATACCGCCTATGTGGCTTCTTTCGACTTATATACTTTAGTTTTTAAGAATTAGTACGTCGAAAAGTAAAAACAGAACCCATAAAGGATCATTTTTTGTACGTTCGTCCGTAGTTCAAGATCCCTATTTTAAGGAACGCATGGAGGTACTAAAGGTCAAACTTCGAATCCAACGTAATTGAAAGATACACCCGTTTATGTAACAAATTTACGAAACTTGCAAGGGAATCGAACCCACACTGTTCTTTCCGTGAACTAAGAATCTTGAAATTTTGTAATTACAAATTAGCAACGTCATATAGCAAAAATAAAATAAAAATAGTATATTAGCAAAAATAATATTTTTTTGGGTACATAATAATATGTAGAAATAGGTGAACTTTTACTTATATACCTAGAGGTTTGCACGGAACCCTCAGTGCGCGAGTCGGACTCGCACTATGTTGGTTTTTAGGGTTCCGTTAAAAAAGTACCAAAAACGGAACCCAAATTCGTAATATGTCACTTTATTCCAAAACTATAAGAACTATGCTGCTGAAACTTGGCAAGTAGATGTATTCTGTGAACCGCATTAAGATTTTCACATAAAAATATTAAAATAACAATAAATTTTGGAGGTTTCTCATACTCAGAACTACAACTCAAAATTATCATCAAATCTATATGTAATAAATCTATGGATGGCCGCCTATCCATAGATTTATCACATATATAGATTACATAAGATAGGCCTTCCAAAATGATATTAAGGTTTCCAACACACATTTTTTTAAACTGGATAGTTTGCGCAAGCGACACTTTCAAAGTTGTAAAATGTGGGTCCCTCTGTAACTTCTAAAATAAGAGAACGATATAACACAAATATATGTATATGATGAACATAGTTTGAATTACCATAGAAATAGTTCTACGGCTGCTACGGACCATATTTTCATGGGTTCGGATCGAATTCGGATCGGACGTAGTGCGGAATCTCTCTAACTATACATATAGCTGCCATAAAGCGAACTGCCCAGTGCCCTTCATACTTTGCCTTGGCTTAGGACTAGATGCAATATTATTACTAATTTATGGGGTTTTATTAAAATATTTTACATTATTATTGTTAGGTTACATTTAGTATAAAGATATTAGTGTTACTTAAATAGCCAAAACCTAAATGAAGCATATTACATACATGAACATACTCGTATATTATCACACAAAGATATTTTAATAATGATAATTATTTTTTATTTTTACATACTTGATTATTACATTTATATTTATTTGTTCTAAGTATAGCTATAACTGTTCTTTGTACACGATGCCTTTCATTTTATTTTCACGACCTCTTTTTTTGGGTTGGCTGGAAGAAATTTCTGTAGTTAGAGATAAGAATGTATATAAACACATATCTTCAAGCCAATTACCTAGCAGTGTCGGTACAGTGTATTAAGTGTCACGATAGAAACGGTGATAAGCTTGACGTGTCCGTGTGTCTGTCTGTGGCAACTTTTGAATGGACAGAGCGATTTCGATACGGTGTTTTTTCTCGGAAAGCTGACGTGATCGAGATGATTTTTAGCTACATTGCATGTAGGTTGTATCAGGGGGTTTGTTGAAAATATTTTATTTTAATCTTAATCCCACATGTGTGTGTGTCTGTCTGTGGCGCCATAACGTATGGAAGAATGGACCAATTACGATGAAGTTTTTGTATGAGAAATGTGACATGATCGAATTGTTTTTCAGCTACATTGCATGTAGGTTTTGTCAGAGGGTATGTCGAATGTTACTACACCAACACTTTCTTTTAATCGAACACTCTCTGATCTCACTGTTGCGATACCGGTCAACGAGCTATTGGATGTAAATGCCAAAAGCCAACAAAACAAACTCTAAATGACTTGACAGTATAATTTCGGTGATGATGGCATGACTATAAAACATTGTTTACCACTGTAGCTATTCTTATTAATGCGCATTGTAATACGATACGTAATTAACTAACATACACAATATATCAACACCATAATAATATTTAAAGCGCAATAACAAATTAATAACCAAAACCCACGCGGGTCAACCATTTACGGAGACGATCAGTAGACCGCCTGCTTGCAGACAATGGGTAGATCCTCTAACGGACAAACCTCACAACAAATGTATTACAACCTTCGACGCGTCTTTCAAATGATAAAAACAATAAATATAGCCAAAAGACAAAACTTTCTGTGTACGAAAATTCCTCAGTCATCCCGATTATTAAGGTTAGGTTATAAGTCCACAGCCTTTGCGAATTTGTTTTCATATTTATGTTAGTAATACGTTTATCTATATATATAAAAACAAATTTTCCCCGCGTTGGTCCGGCTTTGCAGAATAGACCATCTGCCTTCCTGCCAGGCAGCTCGTAAAAGGCTAGCATAGACTTAGATCACTCGCCTTCGTGAGTTCTAAGAACTGTACCTATAATTTGACATTACTAGTAATATTACCAGATTTCATCATCTTGACATATGAAAACAGTGTGCGTACACATAAAAAATCTTTTACTCAGGAAAACTCTCCCCGTCCCTCCGTGTTCGTTCTTATCCCCGTTTTGGTTCGGGCTCCTTTGGCTCCCAATGCAAGGCAGCTCATAAAAGGCAAGCATAGGCTTACCATCACTAACACCGTGACATATGACTTGGTGGTAGACTCTTGCAGTGACTCGGATTGGTACCACCGCCTTACTTATTCCTGCCGCCATAACGTCATGACATGTTACGGTTCGGAGGGTAAGGTAGCCGGTAAACTTTCTTTTGCTCGAGGCCTAACATCTCGGCCTCAGGTTGGCAGCGCACCATTTCCACCTTTGATGTCTCTAGGCGGCGGGAATTTCTTACCATCAGGAAATCCGTCTGTTTGTTTACCTTCCAATATCATAAAAAAATGCCACTTTTCGTTGTAATTTTATAACTCAAGAACGGGCTCACCTATCCAAACCAAATATTTAGGCTTTATTCAGACTATTTAGTAGATGGTTTATGTAAGGTACCACAAGTACCACAAGGTAGTGTTTTAGGGCAATTACTTTTTATAGTCTACAATTAGATTTATAATCAATTAAACTTTTCTGTAAGGAAATCGTTTACATTATAGAAAGCTTTATCTAACGACAAGCCAAAACTCTTTCAAAACCTTATTAGAGGCAGCGAGCCAAGACGACAGCGAGAAGAAGAAGAGTAAGAAATTGATATATAATAAACATAATATTAACAAACATTTTTTGTGACAAGCTTGTAGTACTAAGAACTATTTTAAGCTTAATAGGTTTATAAAATAAACGTCCAGCCACGTCAAGGTGATGCAGGGAATTTTAGGAATTCCATTGGCCATTTTCCGGTTCCATCATCTCATCAGCTCCGCGTCATACTTTTGTATTGTAATCCGATTCATACATGTGTGCAAAACCTGAGCTAAATCGGTTACTATCGGAAGTGAATCAAATATTACTTTCAAATTGAAATTAAGGATTCCACCCGGACAAACATATATATCGTTGCATGTAAGCAATTTTATTGTACTAACTATATAAAAGTAAAACTTCGAAAAACCGCCTTCGACTGCAATAAGAAGTCTTCTACGCACTAAAAAAAATAGTTTTTCCCTCGATTTCCTTGGAATTCCATAGTCAGATCCATACTTGACGATAATGGGACCATCTCGGAAGTGCGCTATTTCAAACACAGAAAGTTTTTTTTTAATCGGTTAAGAAACGACGGATAAATCGATTAACACATACAAAAAATATATTAGTCAATCATGTCAGCTCCTACTTTTTTAAAGTTGGTTAAAACACTTGTTTTTTTATAATAAACGTCTATTATAGTGTGTTTATCCAAGATATTAGCTGTACAACAGTAGTACAAGGCTTGTAGGTTGAGGTCCTGGTTGCCGAGGACTTTGTTTTGCCGTTTCTTCTGCTGACTGACTAGGTATAAGTATATATATATACAGTGACTAGGGTAGATAGGGTTAAATTTAATTATAGTTTTAAAATGTTGGGTAAGAAATAATGAAACTGGTTATAAATATATATTATTTCCTTAAAAGTTAAAGCATATATAATTAAATAATATGTTTTTATAAATTTTAAATCTCTCTGTCTATTACGCTTTCATGCCTAAGCCGCTCCACCGATTTTGATGAAATTTCATATGCATATAGTTAAGACCCAAGCTCCGATATAGACTATTGTTGTTAAATCAATTTCATTTTTATATGTATATATAAAGATTAAGTCTTATACCTGTTATATGTACTATACTACCTATATAGCTACTTGCACAGCTGTAAGGAACCAATTAAACAACGCCTACAACAAACTGCGCAATTATAAGTCACAAATCAAATAATAACATTGTTTATAAACATTGGCCGCCTGGGTAGAGTAGTTAGCGACCCTGACCCTGACAAAAACTTGGTCCACACTTTTTTCTCTAGGTTTTTTCTGCAGTAAAACGTCCATTGTGAGGACTCGATTCGAATCAAACAATTTATTTATACTAAAGCTAGCTTTTTACCCGCGACTTTGTAAGCAGTATAAAAATCGTAACTATTCTGTTGTTACGATTTTTTCTCAAACTTTTATGCCCATTGTAGTCAGTTAGGGCTAGACATTTTTTAAATGTTTATATCGGAGCTTAAATCTTAACTACATGTAAATGAAATTTAATCAAAATTGGTATAGCGGTTTAACGGTGAGAGCATAATAGGGGGACATTCGCATTTTTAATATTACTAGCTATTGATTTACGACTTCATCCCATCTAACTTCCATGCCCAATATAGGTATTACTTTGGGCGTTGAGAGTATTATTTATATTTGATATTTAAAACGATAGCAATGAAAGAGCATCAAACAGACAGACTTTGACATTTGTAATATAACATTAAATATAAAAATAATAAATTAGTATGTATTATAAATGACAAAGTGTGTACGTTTGTGCTTCTTTCACATCGCCACGAAACGATGTTATGTTCAAGTTTTGGTTCAGGCTGGACAGTGACATCTAGGCTACTTTTGTTAACCTTTGACGGAAAACGAGAGGTGTTATAAGTTTAACGTGTTTGTGTCTGTATCTGTGTATGTGTGTCTACATATACATACATGTGTGCATGTCTATTTCTCTGGTATCATAACTATTAAACGGATGGACCGATTTTAATACGGATTTTGGTGTTTGAATGCAGACGTTATCGATGTGGTTCTTAGGTACATTACATATAGGTTTTACCGGGTTATTGAAAATTGATGAGGGTAATGAATGTGAAGGAAGCCACACAGGATTGTCAGGATCGTAAGGTCTGGCCCTCGATACTCTCTGCCTATCCCGTAAGGGACTTGGTGTGAAGATATGTATGCATGTAATGGATTTCATGATTACTGAAATCATGTTTTCCACATATTATGTTCACAGGCCACACAATATTCATTCTTGACACCTACTATACGCGGTTGTAGCAGCGGACTACCTCACGTGAATAATATTTACAGTGAAAAAACTGTAACATAATCTTATTTCTTCGAAACTACTCAATCTATTTTTATACACCTACTTGCGGCCCGGTACGTCCTTCGCTACGTATATGATCACATGAATGACATAACACAACAAAAAAAAAGAAAAAAAAAACAATTGAAAAAAGTTTTAATATGACAGCACAAACCACATCTAAAAAAAGTTTCAATTTGACAGAAAAATACCTTTTAACAAAATGATCCTCCATTTATTGAATTCATTTGTTACATAAAATGTGATAAATGAAGAACCGCTACACCGATTTTATGAAAACTTCACATAAACCATCTACTAAAGAGTCCAAACAAAGCCTAAACACTTGGTTTGGATAGGTGAGCCCGTTCTTGAGTTATAAAATTACAACGAAAAGTAGCATTGATTTTTATATAAACAGATGTAAGATACAAACATGTATATAAACACTAAAGACAACTAATAGTAAGTAAAATATTTTTATAAATATTAATAGTAATCTATAAGTATATTAATACGTGATGCCAAAACTTTGGATCCCTTTTTACGAAAGTTGCGCAGACGCAGGAGCATTAATTTGGCACATTATAGTTTATGAGTAGGAGAAGTGCAGAACGCTAATATTTTTCAATAATAATGCTTATAAAGTACATTAAATCAATAAATAAAACATTACCTACACTACCATGAATTGGACACACACAAAGAAATATATTGATGTTGACGATAAGAGATCACAGCCAGAAAAAGACAGGAAACAAAGTAGTTGGTCTTGAAAAAATGAGGATCGCGTTCTTATCAACTTATGGTGGAATTTCGATCAATGGGCGACCACTAGTAAAAATGAATTGTTATAATTGTTGAGTAAGGCAAGATCGTAATAAGTAGGGTTTATGTAACTATAGCCCTCCAAGGTTTCAGTATTTTCCATGTGCTATTTTCATGATTCAAATATGTTAATGTTTTATGTGGTCTCTCTGGTCTAGCAGTCCGGTGTTAGGCTTGAACTCAATCTGACAACGATCGAAAAAAAGATTTTTTTTTTCAATTTTTATTAAAGGCATCATTGCCCCTTCGCAGCGGCTCTCCCGGATTGCTACCACCGCCTTACCTATTTCTGCCGCCATAACGACAGTGCTTGCCGTTGATGTGATCCGGTTCGTAGGGTAAGGTAGCCGGTAAACTTACTTTCACTCCAGGCCTGACATCCCTGCCTCAGGTGGGCATCGCACCAATACCACCTTTGGTGTCTCTAGGTAGCGTGAATTTCTGACTATCAGGAAATTCGTCTACTTGTTTGCCTTGGTCCGAAGAGATTGACGTAAAAAGCGATATAATTCCCCCCAAAAAAGATAAAAAAGAACTAAAACTTAAGAGTTGACTTAAAGTTTAAATAGAATATCTACTATAACACAATAATTTAAGTATTTCTAAAGAGGTTGACAACTGCCGCGTACACTGTGGTTCAAATGTCAAGGAGAGGAGACCCATGGTAAAGAGATTGCTTTATTCTTTACAAACACTAAGAGGATTACACGTTTCTGAGCTTGAACTTAATCACGGGTCAAACTGTCAAATACATATTGGTTTAGCCCTATGTTAGAAGCTAACTCCGAGGTAGATGCTTAACCCAGGAACGTGCAAGTGACCCTTCGAAGTTTAGTATAACATCGTAAAATACCTGTTGAGCCTGTAAATAATAAAAGTAAAATACGACAATAATAGTATTGCAATTAATTTTCATCAGGCACTTTTAATTCTCTTTAGAGCGACTTCTAAACAAGTTCTGTCATTGAAAAATAACAGCGGTTATTTATTATATGTGCTACCCTTCCTTAATTTGCACTTCAATGAATTTTAATGAAACTCCAAGTCGAATTCGTTTTTCTTAAACTTGTGGATCTTTAATCTCAATGCGCATACCTTTTCCGTCTTATTAATAAATATGGAATTTTTTTACACCGCCTCGTAAGTAGCGTGGCTAGCGTACACGCCTAACTACACCGATCAACCGCGAGGCCCAGGTTCGATTCCCGACGAGGGCAGGCATTTGTGCGATGAACATTTTGATATCTGCATTTCCGAGTCTGGGTGTTCATTAAATTTATTCAGGTATCTGGTTTGATATTTCTATGTATAAGAATCGTTGACTAACACCCATAACACAAGCACATAATTTGCTTATTTTGGGGTTATATTCAATTTGTGTAACTTGTCCAGGGATATTTATTTATTTATGGACTAACGAAAGAGTAAAATTAAGTTGATATTATAGTTTGTATCACGTTGTAATAAAGATTTTAATTCCAGGTTGCACCTTGGAGTAATTTACTCCGTGTTATTAATAAGACGGTTTATATTTAATATACTTTGAGTTATTGAATGTCCTTAAAAGTATTTAGCACCTCTCATACATTTTGTCTGAGTCACATCTGCCACTCTAGCCACACATGGTAGAGTGGCTGAGTCATAAGATGTGAAAAAGTTTGTTATGATGTTTCATGCTTAGATACTTAAAACAATTGGGATTTCTTTGGACCTTGCTCTATAAATATACCTTATATCTTTCATACATACAGAAATGAAACTTTCTTTCCTTTGAAGATATCATCTAGCATGAACATATCGCACAATATCGCTAATTCTTTTTTTTTGTTTTTATTTATTTAAATATTTCACTTTTTTTATTTTTTACTTTTTATTTATTTATAAGTCTACCGGCTACCTTATCCTTCAAATCGGAATACGTCAACAGCAAGCACTGACGTTATGGCGGCAGTAATAGATAAGGCGGTGGTGCAAACCCGTGCGAGTCGCTGCGAAACTCGATCACCTACTCAGATGTCACGGTGTTAGTGACGGTAAGCCTATGCTCGCCTTTGACGAACTGCCTGGCAGGAAGGTAGATGGTTTATTCTGAAAAGGAGCCCGGACCAACACAGGGAAAAATTTGTTGTGTTAATTACAAGGAAACTGATTTAAAAAAAAATTACAAGTTTAATGGAATTCCATATTCAATATTAGTAGTTTGAGGTAGGACAACATTTGTCAAGTAAGTAAGTATTTTTTTAAATCCAATGTGGTAAATGAGTTTTGTTTAGAGGCATGTTAACGATAGTAAATTAATATAAAGCGGCACACACACTATGTTTTAGTATTGTTTACTTCCGAAAAGTGGGAATGGTATCGTAATCTTTGTAATTATTAGACTAACGCAATGAATAAATAAGTATATTTGACCGCGTTAAATACCCGCGTTAACGGTAAAAGAAAGGAATTAAAAATTTCGGCCCAGGACTTGAATCTTCACTAGCTCAAATGGTTAGAGCATTAGACGAAATGTTACATACAAGTTCAAATCATGTCTAGGTGAATTATTTTCTTTCTTTAAAATTTATAGAAATATATGATTAGCTGAACCGACAGACGGTATCCTTTTTTAACTATGATACTGAAACAAAACGAACTTACGATTTTTTCTGTCATAATAACTTTCTCCTGACAATAACTAAAACAACAAAAAAATAATTAGCAAAATTCCATCTGTCCTCGTGATTCGAGGACCACGGAATTTTTTTTGTTTTATAATATTGACAAACAAGCAGACGGATTTCCTGATGGTAAGAAATACACGCCGCCTAGAGACATCAAAGGTGGTAATGGTGCGTTGCCAACCTAAGGCCGGGGTGTTAGGCCTCCAGCAAAAGTAAGTTTACCGGCTACCTTGCTCTCCAAACCAGAACACATCATGACGTTATGGCGGCAGAAATGAGTGAGGCGGTGGTACCAATCCGGGGGAGTCGTTGCGAAACTCTACCAACTAGTCAGATGTCACGGGAAAAGTGGTTTCTTTGTTATTTACATAGATTAAGAAGAGATTTTTTCCTTGGCAGTATGATAAACGATGCTGTTTTGTGGTACAATAGCGAAGCTTAAATATTGACCCTTACTAATAAAACTTACGTGCCCATTGATCTAGTGTGTAACTCCACTTTTGCTAACAAAA
Organism: Calephelis virginiensis; assembly: GCA_002245475.1. Taxonomy (NCBI): domain Eukaryota; kingdom Metazoa; phylum Arthropoda; class Insecta; order Lepidoptera; family Riodinidae; genus Calephelis; species Calephelis virginiensis. The sequence continues at coordinate 152,759 of NJDC01003695.1, forward strand.
AATGAAGTTACACACCAGATCAACGGGCGCGTAAGTTTTATTACTAAGGGGGTATATAATTAGATCCTGCAAAATATTATATACTATTTATAAAGTCTAATGATACTAGCTTCCACCCGCGTCTTTGCCTGTTTATCAAAATGTATTTTTTATAAATTTTAGCCTATGCCTATTTATACTGATGTATAAACTATATGCCTGTTAATCTTCATTCATCCATTATCACAAACCTCTGGTTTTCCTATTAGTAGGATTGGAATTTTGTAGAAATTTCTCATTTCGACTCATAAAATTCAAAAGCCTGTGGTCTAGTAGTCCGGCGTCAGACTTGACTTATTGAGGTTCCAGGTTCGATCCCAGGGTCGAACAAGAAAAAGAATAGATAATGTGTATTTTCAATTTTCTAATAACGTTGCTTGATATTGGACATATGACCGTTTGGCGATAGGCTTGCCACCTATCACATTGTTGGACTTAGTGTCTTCGGCTAGTCGTGGGTGCCCTGGTTATGCCTCTGCCTACTTCTTCGACGATATGGCCTTAAAGAAACATACTTACATAAATCTCAAAAGTTTAAGTTCAAAATAGTTATATTTGTTTAAAGTTTAGACTTACGTACTTTAATTTATTTTTAATTTAGTAATTTTATAGATTTAGTTAAATTTCTTTCGGAATTTGAAAATAAACAAAATATAACGAGAAGGTAGTTAAAACCACTGTAGCGGAATTAAGGAACAATTTTTATCAAGGTTTAGCTCTTAAAAAGAGCAATAATCAATAGTCAAATGGAAACGTAACTATAATTAGCTGCCAACTTCCGACAGTTCCGACCTGGGGGCTGATTATGTATCTCAATGGCCAACGCAAATGGCAAAATGTACATCAAATAGCTGTCAAATGACGTGTTATGAATTTGTTATCTCCAGTGACCAACAGAAATACAAAGGAGACAGCAAATACAAAACACGTCATTTGACAGCTATTTGATGTACACTTTTCCCATTTGAGTTGGCCACTGATATACGTAATCAGCCCCCTGCAGTAACTCTACAAGTCTAGAATGTCCATTCATGCAATATTGGAAATTGGAAACAGACGTCATTTTAGGTACTCTTGAACACAATGCTAGCGAATTATAAACTTTTAGCTAATAATCCTATTAATATTATAAATGCGAAAGTTTGTAAGTATGTATGTATGTATGTATGTTTGTTACTCTTTCACGCTCGAATGGCTGAACGGATTTGTCTGAAATTTGGAAGACAGATAGATTGTGACCTGGATTAACCGGCTATTTTTAATCCCGATGGCACACCGGGTTTCTGTGAAAACGCGGGCGAAGCCGCAGGTAGCAGCTAGTAAACAATAAATTATTTTATAGGATTCGTCAAATATTTTTTAAACTAAACATGTTTATTTTTTTACGTGATAAAACAGTTAACAAGCTCACGGCTCTCCTGATGGAAATATCGTGGCCTATGAACACCATAGATATTATACGTGCGTCAATGTCCTGTGGCCGGGATGTTAGGCCTATTGTGCAAGTCTACCGGCTACCCTAGCCTCCGAACCATTGTCGTTATGGCAGCAGGAATAGGTGAGGCGGTGGATGCTGCACAGTACTCTACCACCTGTAGTCTTGATGCCACAGCTGCCTGGAGGGAAAGGCAGATGATCTATTCTACACAGGGGACCCAGATCAACACGGGGGTTAATAATCCGGGTGTGTTCAAGAGTACCTTAAATGGCACATGCGATTCCAATTTCCGATTTGCATATAATCGAAATTTAAGATTACTGGTATTAAGATTTGTATTACGCACAAGTACGCGTAGTTCTTCTAAGCTACGGGACGGATTTTGATACAATTTTACTATCGTTCGTATGATTTCCTCTAGATTGGTTGTCATACCAATTAATAATATTTATAACATATCTGTCATATTCATAGAAAATATAAAGATTTACTAAACTAAACATGTTTCAAAATTATGATAAAAATGTTTTAAAAAATATTTATCAAAAATTCGCGATGGCTTATATGTAAGGCACATTGAAAGTTTTGTATAAACTTACGTGTAATATCGCAGCAAGTTAAAACATATTAATATGTGCTTACAATCTCCATACACTCATGATCCATTTTTAAAAACTTGAGGACCTGAGTGGTCCTGCACATAGATTTAAGACTTTTTTTCAAATTTGAATGACATCGTAATCTATCATGTACACTTTCTAAAACTTGTTCAAAAATGGCTTGCTTTATCCGTAACAGGGCAGCCAAAGCAAGGTACACTTTTTTATCATAAAATTCAAGGGTTAAAAACTCTTAAACCTACTGGTTTAACAATTGTTAACTGGAGAATTTTCTACTTAATGGTTTAACAATTGTCAACTGGAGAATTTTCTACTTAACATATTGATTCATAACTTCTACTAACATAGCGTCTTTAAACATTGTATTTTAATTGTTGTGGCATTTTTAAAGTCAGGTGATAGTTCCCGAGTTATTTGTCTTTTATTTTAGATACAAACAGTGCAACTTTAAACGAAGTCGAATAGTTTATTTAAGTAACACAAAATTTAAAACTTGATATTGGAAAACTTTGAATGTACCCCACTAGCGATAATCATTTTCATACAAAGTTAACTGCTGATTCTATGTCTAAACCCAGCCTCTAATATTACGATCCAAGAGCTATATCAAAACTCAATCTCAAACATTATGTTCAAACCTTCAAACATTTCACCTAACTACTTAATTATCACTATAATTCGCAAAACGTCACGCATTAAGAAAGTTCGCAAGTTATTTTTGCAACACCGCAAAAAATACAAAATTCGCATTGCAAACAAAATATCAATATATACCTCTTGAAAACATTAAAAGCCCTAAAAATATTTGTTGAGACAGTAACAAAAAGTTTAGCACGCGTTAACACATGCGAGACATAGAATGCAATATATATTTATGTAGACACCGACATAACCAAAAAAATTTCATATGTGTGAACGCATACATAATTACTATAAACTATTAAAAATGGTGGTACTGTTACACTTTCATTTTTGTTAATACTTCACGTTAAATATCGCGTATTTGGCATCATAATTAACTAAAGCACATTTAAGTATTATATTAATTTTTGAGACATACACTACTTATTATTAGCTGAATTCAACGAACGCAAAATTAACCACTCGACATCAAACTTTTACGTCTTTTATTCCATCAAATCTCCAATCACACTGGATAAAATTTGGTTTACTTTTTATGTTGTTTAAAGACCTCCATCAAAACGGGTCTAATAAATTTATCTGTAATGAGGCAACTAAAAATGTTTAGGTCACAAGTGTTCATCTAATCCATGCCATTTTTTAGGAATAGTACAAGGCACATACTCTACTTCTACATTTTTATATGTAATATATACTATACTATCCTACAAGTATAAATGTAATGAAAGAAAAAAAAATAAACAGTACAAGAATTAGAATTATGATCATGTGGCATCTTTAACGTTTACTGCATCAGAGCAATATTGTAATAAAAAAATAATCAAAAATATTCTATAGAGTAGTAAAATTACAACAGAATAATTAAAAGTATTTTATTTTATTTAGTAGTAACATTATAACAGAATTGTCAAAAATATTTTATCTAGTAGCAATGTTACAACAAAAAAATGAAACATTTTAATAGAGTAGTAATATTTACAACAGAATTTTCAAAAACATTCTATGGAGTAGTACTGTAACAGTAGTATTATTACAACAGAGTTCTCACAAACAATTGTAAATCTTCTATTCGAAATCCGTTAACATTAAAGATGATTTCCGAATATTTTTTACGACCGTCTTCAAAGTAATATTAAGTACCGCTAAGACAGGCATAAACCAGAGGCAGTAAACTGTGAAATCTTATGTATGAATTGTGTTTCCGTAATGAGAGAGCTGGTAATTATACGATGCACGAGAAACATACCAATGTTTGACGATTGAATGAATGGACATTTAAAAAAAATCATCGACATATTATATTAAATTAATTTTAAGTGTTTATGAATAGCGGTAAATTTCACGAGAAATATACCAATATTTGACGATTGAATGAATGAACAAAAAAAAATATCGAAATATATTAAATTAAATTTTTTGAACTTGAAATGTTTATGAACAGCGGTATTAATTATAATTTAATTATAAATAATTTGGAATAAATTAAAAATATTTAAATTATTACATGTATTATTATAAACTTAGAACTTATAATTATAAGATATAATAATAAGTCCTAATAAGCTATTAATATTAAGGGAAATTTTATTTTAAGATTTTAAATCTCACTTTCTCTTTTTGTGCTAAATTGTCTAGATCTAGCTTTAAATCACATCCGTATAAAGCTAAACAGTATTTTTCAAAGCTATATAGTTATACAACCATCCATCCATCATAGTTATATGCCATCTGTAACACAAGTAGGATTTTAAAGATTTTTGTTTTAATTACCGTGAAATTTTCATTGTAGTCATTATCTTTATAGACTTTCGTCTTAAATTATAAAGATAAAGTTATCTATACTAATATTATAAAGAGGAAACCTTTGTATTTTTGAATGTTTGTATTGAATAGGCTTAGTGCTGGACTAATTTCAAAATTTATTTTACCTTTACTTAGAAGGATTCTTCCGAATCCGTATAGGCTATATTTTATCCCCGAAAATAGACAGGATTTTCGTGGTAGTGAAAATTGTGGTGTAAGTCGACGAAAAAACTGCTGTACGTTAACGATTCTCGCGAACGCTGCCTAAATGGTTAGAGATATATGGTTGACTTCTATAGAAAAGTTGTAGAACGTAATAATGCCTACAAAAAGTTCGAAGAGGAAGGTTTACATGTTTTATACCCGAGCGAAGCCGGGGCGGGCCGCTAGTTATATATATACTGGGTGTTTGTCGTCATGGTTGATGGCAAGGTAAGTGTTTAGCAAATCATAAAAATTGATGACCATTATGTTTGGTGTCGACTCTAGAGGGAACTCATCATATGCAAGCCAGTGGTAGGCACGGATATAATTTATTACGTCATTGATCTTCAACTATAATTTGTCATATATTTAGTAGTATCATCATACTATCATATCATATCATTTTTAAATGCAATGTATATTAATAATAAACGACAATCTAATAAAGATACTTTGGTCACTTAATTGACAGATTTTTTTAATTATGTATCATGTTTTTTTTTTTAAACTATACACTTACAAATGTTCGCACGACTCGTATGTTTCAGTGATAATTTAAGGGTAGAATAATTATAAAAAACCGACTTCTATTTCGTTACTACATCGTCCAGGTGAACAGCAAAGTTATGTATCATTCGCTATAACTCCAAAACCATTAGCCGGGTCTCGATTAAACTCAAATAAGACCAATTCTGAATCGTTACCTACCTATCGAAAAAGACATCAAAATTCTTGGGTAAATCGGGTAACAAACACACAAATTAAGAAACTCAATTAAAAAAGTTAACTGGGTAACAAAATCAACGACACAATCGAGACGCAATAGATGAAATATTGAAATAGGACCCCCCCCTCGTGAAATGCACAGTAGTGTGACAAGATATCATTAGCACGCTATGAATTCCACGGACAGTAAGATACACGGCAACTTTCGGAACATGAGCAGTGAGAGCATACAAAATTCCAATGTAATCACATTAGCCACTGCAACGAAGTAACTAAGTGTCTCGCCTTTATTTTAAGTATACACTATATTAAACTTAAACTAGAAACCCACTTAGGAAGAATTCAACAAATACTTATAAAATAACGTGTTGCCCGTATTTCTGTTTGAGTGTGATACTTTATCATGAATTCAGTTTTATACCGTTACTAGCTACTCCGGCGAACTTCCACCGGTTCAAGTTGTGTGGGAAAAATTTAAATGTTTTTCCTAGTTTCCTTGTACTCAAGGGGGATAATAAGATCCTTTGTTTGTTTCCTAGCTCTGTCGATTGTAAGCCAAATCGATTAAGCCGTTATTTAGTTATAAATAGTGTCACAAACACGAATTCGTTAAGTTACTTTGGTTTTTAGCCGAATTTTTAAAATGGAGGAGTTATAATATATATCCCCAGGAAACAGAGGAAAATACTTTACTATTGTGTACGTAGATGTGTACCCGGATGATTTACTTATCACCCTTCATTTTCGAAGTCGGTTTTTTCGCAGTTTTTTTAAATCCAACTGCGCTTATATTATCCACGAAAACCTCCGAGTAAAAAATAAAGGCCACTTACCAACAGGAGAGCCGTGTGCTTGTTCGCTAAATTCTAACATAAAAAAGCGTCCACATTTGACATAATATGTCAGATCTAACTGTCCTTATCCGGCGGATAGCAATCGAAAGAATTTTGAAATCGTAATATATCATATTATTACGTGCACGATATTATTTAACGCACCGAGTTTGGTTCTGCTAGTATTTTTTATGTACAATTTTTTTTATAGAAATCTTTTTTTTTTTTAGAAATTATTACAACGAGAATTATCTGGTTTCGTAACTCACCAGTTGATGCTTTGGTTGGTAATTTTATTCACATGTAAGTGTATAATTGATTGTAACTTGTTGCTTGAAAAAATACATCTATTGTTTTTATTTAAACTGCATATGTTTCATACAATTGAATCATAAGTTTCCTCGTGGAAAGTTAAAAGAAAAATTTCGTTCATAGCTTATTGGTTAGACATGTTCAGAACAAAAAATAAGTTTATATAAGATCGTTGTTATTTAATATCGTTGTTGAACTTTGATATAAAGAACTTCATTATAGATACGTAAACATAAAAATAATAATAATGCAAACCTAAAATATGAATATAACAAAACTTTTTTAAAGTAAACAAAAAGAAAATAGATAGCATTCGATAATTCGATACACCTTTTTTATTGAAATGGAATATACTATTCTATTTATTTTGTATTCCTGTTAAAATACATTATATTATATTGCAGAATAAACAAACAGACTGAATTCGTAATGGTTAGTGTTAGGTTGTATTACATTAGTGACACCAAAAATGTCAACGGTGAATTGCCTAGGCAAAACTGGTATGCTAAGTCTCCTGCAAAAACAAGAAACCATGGTTCTCAAACCGAAATACGAAAATCGTAAGCACTGAAGCTATACCGGTTGTAACAATTTGCATAGATGTTCTAAAAAAGTTATGCAACAATAATAAAAAAATCTTACGATAGTGGAATCTGGCAGTTCGATGGACTCGGTGATGTCGTTTTTCCTGGAATGAGATTTTTATGCAATTAGATTAAATAGTTTTATTCACTTTTCTAAATACATTGCTAAATCATCACGTTACGTACCTACTAAACAAAAAAATCAAACAAAAATCTCCATAGCAGTTCTTAACATAATATAAAACAGTATTTCTTAATCACGGGCAGAAAAAGACAGATGTTATTAATTTAACGTGTCTGTATGTATGTTTTTGTTTTCAGTTACATAAGATATAGGATTTGTCATGGGTTATTCACAGGTAAGATGGAGGCAGATATAGGACTTCCTTTTTTCTTTCTGTTTCTGCGATAAAAGATTGAGACAGGGTCCTCTCCTCTTTCCTTTTTGAAAGCATTCGTTCTTTAATGCAGAAACGCAAAAGGAGGGTGATTTTTAAACAATCTTTGAAATTTTCGTATTATACATTTTTCATTGCCGAAGCAACTCGTTGCTTATCCAGCAGCCCATTAATTGACTTATTTACATTGTACTGTAGTGTATAAAACAAAGATGAACTTTAATAACAGATTGCAAGTTGGGAAACAAAAAACACAATCGACAATGCAATTGACATCTAATATATAAAATTCTCGTGTCACAGTTTTCGTTGCCATATTCCTCCGAAACGGCTTGACCGATTTTGATGAAATTTTTTGTGCTTATCCGGTATCTATGAGAATCGGCCAACATCTATTTTTCATCCCCCTAAATGTTAAGGGTGGTCCACCCCTAAACTTTTTTTGCAATTTTCAGACAAAAATTTTTGTTTTTATTTTTTTATGGCACAGCATATAAAAGTACATACAACCCTAAATTTTCACCCTCTTATCACCAACCCCTATTTTTTAATAGTCATTTTTTATCCCGGGTCGATAACTGATCAATCGTCATTTAATTAGTTATATGGCAAGACAACGTTTGCGGGGTCGGCTAGTAACATAATAAAATAATGTATTATCCTCACTACAACGTCTACAATCCATGATAAAATACACAGACTAAACTAGCCCCAAGGTAAACACATTACATGCTTGTGTTTGTGTAGTAGTCAACGATATTAAAGCATAGAAATACTTAAATAAATTACCAACAAGACCGCTGGTAGTAGACTGCTCTACAGCTACTTGGGCGGGTAGGAATCCACAGCTTCACTTTTTCCTGCCGCCATAATAATTGTCATATTCCGGTTCTGAGGATAGGGTAGCCGGTACACATGCACAATAGACCTACTTCCCAGCCACAGGGCAATGGCGCACTTATAACATCTATGGTGTTTATATGCCACAATTGTCTCTTACCATCGGTACATCCGTGTGCTAGTTCAATAACTTTTCATATAAAAAAAAACTACAAGGCTACATCGGCTCTACAGCTCCTACATTCCTCCATAATTCACCACTTTCCAAAAATACTACGACCAACTTCCTTTTTAACAATATTTCAGTGTTAGTTCTACCTGCACCATAAATACTTACATAAGGTGTGTATGTGTGTTCCTAAATAATGTAAAATACAACAATGAAGGAAAAAAGTACAGGTTTATGACCGCAGAGCCGTAGCTATGACTATAGATGATCGAATGAGTCATTTAAATACCTATGAAATGTCGCCAATGCATTTATTTACTTTATAAAATAAGATCACTTTAATAATTACATATTATTATAGACAGTTTAATAATCACGAATACACGAATATATATTTGAAATAAACACTTCTTTAGCAGCGTTCCGCACTGTTTTTGGAATGGGTAAAACTTTTAAACTCGCGTCAGGACATGTGACGTGATCGAACGTGACGTATGACATGTGACGTGAACGTAAGAGGCGCAGGGCGCTTGCGTGAATGTTCGTGTTGTCAGGTTTGTGTACGATAGCGCAATAAATGAATACTGTATTCTACCATATAAATGATAGTACTTTCACACTGATAATTAAAGCAATTCGTGCAAAATTATTCCCTAACCATTCCAAAATATCAAAAATGCACAACGTTAATATTCAAGTTTTCATTTCTGCCGGCACTCCCGGAGTACAATCCGTTTTTTGTTACTAGCCATTCACGTATTAAAGCCTGAAGTGACCATACAAAAATTTAACAAATGGATAATCAATGACGACTTATAAGTAGTTTCCGACAGTTAAAAGATAGTTAAGTATGCATAAATTATGGACAACATTGCAGAAAATAGTAAGTAAATCTTAATACATATTTCTTGTGTTCGTGTGTTTGTCACTGAACTCCTAGACAACTGGTGCGATTTTAATGAATTTTTTGGTGTGATGAAGGGAATTCGAGAATGGTTTAGATTCACAATTTGGTCAACTGGGAAATGTTTTTTTAATATATTTATTATTTGTTGATTTTGGAATTTTTTACATTGGGTCCGGCAGACTGCGCTACTGTCGAAGCATTAATGTCAAGCGATACGAAGTTTGCTGGGTCAGCTAGTATATGATATATTTTTTCTAAATGTCATGAGTCATGTTATCATCGGCCAACACAACATGGTCACAATCACAGCAAATCTTACCTACTAAGCCTTATTTAAAAGCCAACAATAATTATTATGAGCAGTAAAACTGCGAAAATGACACTTTTCACTTAAATAGGTACCACGTCGCGATTTGATAATTCCTTTTTCAAAAGATAAAAATGGTTCCGAAATAATCCCACATAAATTTTATGAACTAGTATTTTTAGAGTTACACTTAATAATGCATATTTTTTTACTTTTCTTGACGACTTTTTTTATGATAATAAAAGGCAAACAAGCAGGCGGATTTCCTGATGGTAAGAAATTCACGCCACCTAGAGACACCAAATGTGGAAATGGTGCGTTGCCAACCTAAGACCGGGGTGTTAGGCCTCCGAACCGGAACACGTCAACGGCAAGCGTTGGACGTTATGACGGCAGGAATAGGTAAGGCGGTGGTGCCAAACCGGGCGAGTCTTTTGATGAGGTCGTCAAGATAAGTTAAAAAAAAATTGGACTATTAAGTATAACTCAAAAACAACTAGTCGGATCTTGATAGAGCTAATCTCTATCTTTAGCAACAAAATTGGTAGGCTGTTGGCCAAATAATTGAGTAACAAGCATACAAAAAAACATACAGTCGAAATGGGAACCTCTATTTGGAGACTGTTAACAAATATTTGTATACAAAAAAGCATGCCTAAGTAATATACTAAAACTTGTACATCCTTGGTCTGCTTTGAACTTATATTTTCACCGAACAAATAAACAATAACGGGTTAAAAAAACATATAACTTATTGGATTGCGGATTCGTTGATGCAGACACAATGTCAAAGCAAAAAGAAAAATTACTCCTATTATGCAACTGTCCGTAATAAGATGCAATTTTGAGCCAAGATACTTTACGTTCAATTTAACAAAGTAGGATAGAAAAATACTATTGAGTACAATTTCAACTCCCTTGCAAAGCGATTTGTCGGTTCGTTGAAATACTGCGCTACAAAGTGTGACTAAACGTTTAGAACAAATTGCTTGTCTGCGCTAATAAATCGACATTATGAAAATGATTCGCAAGAATGACATTACTGTAGTATCTGAAACTTAAGTTGTTACATACCTTAAATTTTGAGGTTGATCAATCATCTTTGGACCCATGTCAGCTGGCATTTGCTGGTTGAATTTATTTCCTGTCTGCATTAAAGTATGAATGCTGTCATTTAGTTGTTCACCACTGAAAGTAACGATTAAGGAGCATCAGTCAAAATATTTAAATTAACAGAAAAATATTTGGCTATTTTTATAAACTTACGCTTTTTGAGGCCTTATCTCAGAATTGCAAAGATTGCGAATATAATCATCACATTCACGTTGTTTTTGAATTTGATATTCTTTTAGTAGTTCTCTGCGGAAATCACCATCTCCTCCAGAAATTATTGTTTCTAATTGTTTAGGCAGGCGCTCTGCTACTGATGTTCTATCTGCTGAAACAGCAGCTGTAGTAGAAATTGACGTTGATGCGGAATAATCTTGCCCCCTATGCTCAGGGGTTGTCGCATTTGATGCACCGATACTACTAGAATCATTTGTTTTCGTAGAAGTTGTAAATTCCCCTAAAGGCTTCACCTGCTCATCAATTGGTTTCAATGATTCAACCAAACCATTGTAAATACTTTCCCCATTTTTGTTATCAAATAGTCTATCTACTGAAGTATTCATTAATTTGCTCCCTTTAATTCCAGTAAGATGGAATCCTGCAAAATACGATGATGTGGGTCCGTAATCTATAGCAGATAGAGCCATAACTGCAGGGTGTCTAGGAGCGCCATCAGGCAAAGGCCGTAACGATCTTGTCATTGCATCTGCCGCTGAACGGGGTCTCCTAAACGGCATTGCCAGATGTGGAAATGTGCGTGGTTTAATTGGCGTAACTAGCATGTGCTCTGTCCATGACGTATGCAGAGATGGTCTTTCTAGTTTTTCAACATCTACATTTAACATTCTTTGTTCGAAGGGCACACTGAATGTTTCAGCCGGTATCGACTGCAGCCAAGACAGTAAGCTTAAATCAGATTCGTCAAAGCCCGACCCATCTAAAAGTCGGGAAAAGTTCACTTCATTCGATTGTGCTTCTTTGGAACCAGTTGCTTTGGCTTGGCAGTAATTAACGCATGATTCGTATAAAATCCCCTTTATGAGTAATTGCATTAGACGGTCATTTTTAGCACATTTAAGCACGGTACCACTTGAACTAGACTTTTTATCACAGGGTAAAAACTGTTCTACAAGGGGATAGACTTCTCGAAAGCATTGGACCCTTGCATTACTTGGATTCCATTTTTTAAACTGTGCATGATCAGTAATACTAGGTAAAGTGAGGAGCAAACACAAATTCGAGTACTCTTCTTTAGAAGGTGCTAATTTTTCTAGATCACTTAGTACTTTAACAACTTCATCTACAATGTTTTCAACATTATTGTAAGCTTTAATTTCAGATCTAATACACAACAATTCTATGTATTTATGTCTAAGTATCGCATAGTTAAATTTATCTGCTTCAAAAGCCTTAATGGCGCTCAAAGGTTGTATAAATTCTAAAACGTCATCCCATTGACCATCTAGAATCAATTGACGTAAAAAGAGGACATCGTCTGCAAAATTCCCGTTTATAACACCTGTCTCTCGCTCAAGCGATAATTGTGTTATGTGCAAGTCGCGGTTATGCAAGAATTCCAGCGCCAGACGTACAACATCATCCTCACGTAGGTTCAAATGAGTTGATGGCATTCTGCTATCTCGTTCTACTTGCTCTTGAACAAAAACAAAAAATATATATGTAGTAAAAAAGTTGACTAGCTTTTATTAATTATTATATTTATTTGGGAGTTTAGTTTTACTCATAGCATGATATTGCATTATATGCTATAGAAGACAAACCAGCATATAGCTCAATTTGTCTAAATTGAGTTTCTTGAAACCAGCTTCTATAAGATATAATTTAAATAACTCCTCCTTTTTAATGACTCCTAAAATACTGTTGATTACTTTAATTTTTATTCGTTTTTTTTAAATAAATCAGTAAAAACTCTAAATTTTACAGTATCATGTTTGTGACCATAATTAAAGTGTTAGTTCAAACAATGGAAAAATTTGGCTGCAATAATACGAAATATGAATACAATGAATAAAATGGCCAAATTGAGTCATTTTTAGACTTTTATTTTTTTGTATCCAGAAGTAAATATCATATTTAACTTTAGGTTAAATTTTAAGTTTAAAGTGCTATATTTATGTTGTTTTATAAAATGTAAAAATAAGGATCTTGTATTAATAAATGAGAAACTAAAGTAATGTAACTTTTTTTTTTAAATTGCCAACAAAACGTGTTACTACACTTTGTTTATGTTACTTATCAGAGTCAAATAATAGCAAAATAAATTATAATGCTATTTATTAATATTTAAATTATATTGCTATTGACAAAAAAAAGCTTCGAAAGTAGCCTGTAGTCTTCTCTATATTGATTTATATATAGATATATATAAAATGAATCCCAATTTCCCTTGGTCATCGCGTGAACAGATCCGTTCACACGTTGCGTTATTTACTGTCAGAAGAAAGTTCATATTAAGAGAGAAAAGGGAAAATTAAAGAAAAATAAGACTTTTTTACCTAGGGGAAAAAAGTCTTATTTTTCTTGTTGCATAGATACAAAGTACTAACAATATGAAGTTCAGGGATCAATTTAAAAATTTGTCATGTCAACAGTCACAGGTCAACTAAACTTAAGTTTGTAGCTTCCATATAGGTATGGTATTGTAACTTTTATTCTTATATTATATAACTAAAATTATATAACTAAATGAATTACTGTTCAAAATGTGAATCCTTTGCTTCAGCCAAACATTAACATCCAGTTCTTTCTAGGCATGTTACTGTGTAGTTCTTGTGTTATATGAGGAAATTTACAGAAGCTGAATTACTTATCATAGTTAGTTTATAAAATACTACCCAATACTATCATTTCAACATATAATCTACTAATACAAATAAGTTCACATTTCACTACATAAAATTTAAGCAAAATTTTACAGAGCAATAAGTAAACATAAAGGTGCTACAAATATGTTTAAACATTCCATACTCCACTTTTTAAAATCTCGATGAATTAAAGAGTTATAACCTTGATATCCTAAAAGTGTACTATGAAATTTAAACAGTACAAACATGTAATATTTAAAGATAAGTAACACAATGAACAATGCTGTTATAATTAATGAGTTTAAGATGCTATTAACATAATTAACAGTATCATCTTTTTAAGACATGTACATAATTTTAAGAAACATTTGAAAATGTTAAATTTAGAGCAATTGTTAAAAATATTATTTAGTAGGTCAGAATATTTACAAGAACATTGGTCTATCAATAAAAGAAATATTTATAACTAACAACCATACTGAAAAGTAATATTTAAAACTATTTAGCTTCCTATTTTTGGTAAACTGTTAATTAAAGTCAGGATATTTAAAATTCACCCACTTTTGATTCAACTTTAAACCATCAAATATGCTTAATTTTGTTCTGAGAAAAATATATAAAGAAGTTCGCTAAATATTCTATATTAATTAATAACTCAAACCACAACACTTGTAACTGCATTACATTGTAAAAAAAGTATGAAAACAGTGAGTTTTAACAATTTTTCAGATTTTATTTGAAATTTATTAATGTCAAAGTTACACAAGTTAAAAGTAAAATAGGTAACAACGTTTTCAAGAAGATTTGATGGCTATTTCTATACATATTTTTCCTTAATTTCTTTTATATCACATTTTATAATATTAAACAAAATCCAACCATGCCAACAGCCCTAGAATACACTAGTCTTAGTTTATTTTCGTGGTGAACATTTATGTAATATTTAATGTAATATTTAATTAAATGTAATATTTTTGCATATAAGACCCTTGCATAGTGAAAACCTTGGCTGTGGTATCTCTTGTAGTTGTTGATTTATTTGTTATCTAACCCTACGAAAAGCCTAAATATAGCCTAAGGTTGAGGCACTCTAAGTAACCAACAAGGCTTTTTCTAACGCCACATTGATTGAGGGAGTAGTGTACATGCATAACTCCACAACTATCGTGAAGCTTGGGTTCGATTTCCGGGGGCAGACATTTGTGTAATGAATATTTAGATGTCTGCATTGCCAGGACTGGGTACATATTGAAATTATTCTGGTGTCTATATACCTATTTATAAATATTAGTATTGTTGACCCATAACACTAGCATATAATCTGTTTACTTTGGGGTTTAATTTGTGTGATTTGTGCAAGATATTTATTTACTAAGCTAAAAACATGTTCACTCTTGCTATAAAAACTTCTAAATAATACTACTCTTGAAAAGACAACCACAGTGGTAACTTGCAGTCCTTTGCAGTACAAGCAATAAACTATTCATTTCTGAATTTTACTGTGCTATCACCTACTACAGGTGCTGCCACCAACAACCGCTACAAGTAATATGAGTATAATGACATTTTCCTAAATTTAGTTGACAATGGTGTTTGTTAATTTTAATTTCCTATTTTATCAAGCCATATACAGATCAGGATTAACACAGTGGCAACAGTTCCACATCTACACTAACATTATAAAGAGAACTGGGCCCCATAAGGATTCACCATCTTACCTATTCCTGCCATAATGGTAAGGGATCACAACAGTAGGCTAACATAATAGGCTTAACACCCAGGCCACATATGATAACATATATAGTGTGTACAGGCCATGTTTGCCCCATACGAGGGCCAAAGTGACAGTTTTTAGAACTGGCAACTTAAAAGCAATATATTAAAAAAATAAGTTTAAATTTTGAAAATAGAACTCTTTACCAATAATATTGAGTATACATTTCATTCATTTGTCATTTGTTTTACGATTTGGCGGCA